>BLKM01008175.1:518459-795152 GCA_013340265.1 Coptotermes formosanus
TGTGTCGCTGGGATAGTGTTTGCCGACGTTTCGAAGAACTGTAATGCCTTCACCTGTAACGATTGATGGGCCCACCAAGACTTAAACGCCAGTTTCACTTTTTCTGCTTGCTTGCTATTTTGCAAACCCCGCCACCGTGTTTGCTGGAAGTTGCTAATGGTGCATTGTGTAAAGCGTATAATACGTACAAGTGCTTGTTTTGAGCGGTGAAGTAAGCATTCCGAAAAGTGAATATAACGCCCACTCCATGACATGTCTGTTCAGGCACAGAGGGGAGGCGGGGTATAGCTTCAACCCCTTCGCAACCTCGGCGCTAGATAGGGGTATGTGGTGAGCACCATGCCCCGATCACTTTACCCCCGGGAGGGACCCAACATCCATTTTACAGGAGGCTGGGTGGGCTTTGGGGACGGTCTGGACGGGCAGGGAAATTTTTAACTCCACCGGGATTGGATTCCCTAACCGTCCAACCCGTAGCGTGTCGCTATATCGAATTCGCCATCCCGGCCGCCATTCCGAAAAGTATGTAAGTTAACGTACGAGTTCAGTTGCTGATGCAGCAGGTGTTTCAAGACCTCCTTTTAATGTTGCAGGTCTAGTGTCTTTGCTGTGAACGCTATAGTTTCGGCTTACCGTACAGCTGTTGCACTCATCAGACTGACTACTCGTCCGTTGCTAAACGTGGGCGCGAGCCGCCGGTGCATTTTACTTCGCCTGTAATACGCCTGATCTGCCTGCATTGTCTCGCTGTAGCCTACGTAGCAAGACTTGCAATGGCAGTAGCGGACGGGTCATATTACTGATCGAATTGTACAAGTGTCGTATGTTTTATATAACATATGAGAAGTTTTTCCTTAAAAATGTTCCCTTTGTTCGTTGGCGCGTGTTGACACACTCGTGTATAGCCTTTTCTGCTCCTAGTACGTGACCATAAAAGTAGCTATATACATTTATTACTTCGACAGAACTGCATCCTGTTGTGGTTTGTATTTTCTTTAATGCCCTACAATAACGCCTGCGAAGCGTGAGTGACTTGTACCCCCTTCTCCGATCTTCGCCCCTACACATGTGCATGAACTAAGAAATCAATGATATCAGCGATTTCATATCTAAACCGGAATATTACTCATTTATTCCCCCCGTTTGGTCGGTCTTTTCTCTTTCCACTGGTTTCCACCGCACTGTTTCCCTTTGTTTCAGTCCAGACCATGTAAAATCGTGTAGACCAGGGGTGTATAACTTTCACGTCTGAGATTTCCGTGTATTCCGTTATTGTACTACGCTGAAATACGTCGTATCAGCTGCTGTAGCTCAGAGTGCTGAGATGTGATCTTATGGTTATAAATCAGGGGTCCACAAATTTCCAGAAATGTATTTGCTTTCAATTTCTAAACGCCAGAGTGACGAAGTGGTGACATGAAGCAGGTTCCACATTAAAGACCCGCAGTTTGGAGTAACCTATGAACCTCGCGGTTATCCGGCGCTTTCTGCTTGGCGCATGTCAACTGATGCAAATTTTTGTGTGTAAGGGAAACAAGGCGGACAAGGTATGTATAAATGTAACATAGAGGCGCGTTCGCATAACCATTGTTGCCGTAGAAAAGCAATAAGTGTTACATAATCCGAGTGTGTGTCTGTAGCCTTAGTTATTCAGCATGCAAAGCGCATGCGCCATATTATGTTGTCATCTGTGGCCTGTCTGTCTGTACCATATTTTTCCACATTATCTCATAAACGGCACGATTTTCGGGGGGAAAAAACTCGTTGAACATAAAATGTGTGTGCTGATTTTCTCTACAACTTTCGCCTAAAACATTTTTTATTCGAAGAAGAATTCAGCGATGTATCATAAATGTAGACAGGTCTTCAGGAAGGGGCCCGTTGTTCTTGTCAGAATTTAATCAAGCTTTAATTTTCTCGAAATTTTCGAAAAATCCTCAAATATCAGGTTTCGTGAAAAATCCGTGCAGTGGGACCCGTCGAATTGTTACACACGGACGGACAGACATGGCGAAGTTAATAGTCGCTTTTTGCAATATTTCGAGCGTTCCTAGAAATTAATATTTGTGCTGAAAATGTTAGGCACCACCTTGCAAAATTTATTCTCCCATGATTTTTGCACCCCTCGTAAATGCTGGGTAACAAGGCATCATGTGTGTTTTTATTGTTCGTAATTTACTGTGTGGATATTCGAATAGAGAGACTGGAAAAATCCATGAACATCTGTGGTGTATCTGGAATTTTTCTTACTTAGGGTCTGTCTAAAGAGACGTTTGGAACTGAGTGGGTTATACGTGGATTGAGAATTGGTGAAGGTGTGTAAGGAAGCTGTTATGGCGTGATTTTGAGATACTGTTACAGCATGTGCCTGGAGAAACAGGAAGGAACGCTACGAAAATTTCTAGTCACGATATCATGTCCTGGAGGTGAGAATCGAGCATGGTGCCCTCCGAATGTTTCGGCAGGATTGATAGCAAACTCCTCGTGTGCGATATTCGAACCGGGTAACTTCCGAATGCAACCAGACGCAGTGCATCGTTAGCTGACATGCTCGCTTTAATTATCCCTTGCACCTACAGCTCACAGTTACACGATGTGACGTGTTTGTTCTTGCGTTTGATTTTTTTTTTTTTTGCATGCTTCAACATGAAGGTGCCAGCCAAAGCAGCAGCAGTTTGAAGGTATCCTGCGGAGTAGTGGCTGCTACCATTGAACTACCGGTAGCCTACCGTCGGTGTGTATTAAGAGTAAAATCCGGTCTCCGAGGGCCGCGGTTGGCCCATGCGTGCTGTTTGTTCTGCACAGTCATAGGAACGTAACACGCGAAGAAAATAGGGTTGGGGCGGGAAGAATGATGGTGGGGGGGATAACCACAAATCAATATAGGTTTTAATAGCATGCGTGTTAATGAGTTGAGGGTGGGATTTAAATGTATAAATAGTGCGTTGTTGAGTTTTCTGTCTTCACTGGTGGTCTGCTGACATCTACGCCTTTACACCTTGTTTTGGAGATAAGGTCAGACTTCTCTTGTATTGCTTCAGAACAAGTTAAAGTTAAAGCCAGCCTAGTTACTTAACGGTATTCGAATTTGCGAAAATATTACATTTTTTTACCAGAAAGGCAATCATTTTGGGTTTGATTTTCAGATGTGGGGTTATGTGGTGGCGCAGTTGGTTCAGGCATCGCCCTACAATTCCGAAGGTCGTGGGCTCGGTTCCTGATGGTGTCTTGTGATTTTTCATTGAGTTAATAGTTCCGGCCGCACTATGGCCCTGGGGTCCACACAGCATCTAGCGAAAATGAGGACCAGGAATATCTAATAGGAGGTAAAGGCGGCCGGTGCGTAAGGCGTGCCACCTTCGTGTCCCGACTGTGTAGAAATTCTGGGAGCTTCAACCTCCTGGAGCCCAAAGGGCCTCCCCATGCCTGTAATGGGATAGCTTTACCTTTTTACCTTTTTTTCAGATGCTATATATTGTAACTGGGTTGTGTTTCTGCGTAGGAACTTTAGTAGTTGAAACACAGACGAAATGTTCGCAGTTAATCAAACAATGCTTGTGACGGTAATCTTCATGAGTGCATTGTGGGGCATATATTTCACACCCACATAAACAGGCACGCTGTAGACCGAGACCGTTTTTAACGTACACCTGTAGGTTTTCTTTAAATAGAAGACGGGAATGTTTAACACCACTGTTTCAACTGCTTAGGCTACGTAGTGTCGAATGAGAA
The DNA here is from genome assembly GCA_013340265.1 of Coptotermes formosanus. NCBI lineage: Eukaryota > Metazoa > Arthropoda > Insecta > Blattodea > Rhinotermitidae > Coptotermes > Coptotermes formosanus. Next base: position 522,192 of record BLKM01008175.1, read on the forward strand.
AACACCGTGGACAATGATAAAGTAAGGATTTGAAATTTAAATTGTCGTGTTCTGTTTCAGAACACATTTCGTTGTACGCGTGGATATGATGAAAAAATAACGGGCTTCGAACTGGGTACCTCGGTTACGTCAGCTCGCCCGGTGCCACGACATCACGAAGACGTCGCATTGGGTGTAATGAATTTTGTCGTCATTCGATGAGAAATTTATTACATGGTCATTAAATTTTATCCCTGAATAAACAACCCGCTGTTATGCGCCAGACATCGGGCTATGAATAACAGAATACAGACTTCAGTGCCTTAAAATTATGCCTGTGCAATCCCGCAGAATCTGTATTTTGGGTATACATGGGAATGGTGTTGCGGTAAGCTTAATAAACCTGATTGTCCTATCACATGTATGATGTCCAACTGCCACGTTTCTATTCTGATTTTCTGATTTTTCACTTGGGTTGCCAAAGTGTCCACACACCCCGCGTAGCACTCAGTAACAGTATGGTTAAAGTTAAATATTCAGGGATGTTATGCGATGTGGACATGTAAATATTTACACCCTCATCTTCAGAGTGGTGTTCTGCCTGACTCTGAACATGAAGGCCCTAGAATCCTGCTAAACGCTGTTCAGTACTTACCAGTTGATACAGCGTAGCTTCCCAGAGGATTTAAAATATTCGTGACCGGGATTGCATAGTCGGTATAGCCACTCGCTACGGCCTGGACCGTTCGGGGATCGAATTGCGGTGGAGGCGAGATTTTCGACACACGTCCAGACCGGCCCTGGAGCGTACCCGGCCTCCTATACATTGGGTACCAAATCTTTCCCGGGGATAAAACGGCTGGAGCATGACGGTAACCACCCACCCCATCAAGCGCAAAGGTTAAAGAAAGAGTAGAGCTATTCCTCTACTCCCCCTCTGGGCCTTTGTGGCCTGTTTTAGGGTGAACTTTACCTTGACCTTTACCTTGAATATTGAGCTCATTGCTGTAAAAGCCTCAAATCGTGCAGCCATTATGTGTTTCACAAGTGGACTGGAATGCGGAGATCACAATATCCAGACTTAGTTTTAAGCGCGTGTATATATTACGGATTTATTTTTTTGGCACTGGGGGGGGGGGAATATGTAATATAGAAAGTTATTGTTGTAGCAAGAGGCAGGAGTGCAAGTTCTCCTAAGGGTGCGATGAGTACTGCTTGCCTACTTGGGTTATTCGGAATTTGTTTCCATTCTTTGCTTGAGGACGACGGTACGTAACATTAAAATATTTCGTCCAGTTCTGTACGCGAATGTCGGCGGGGAAGCAGTCGTGTTATGTCCATAAGCGTGGAACGGTAAATCGTGATGTGGTTGCCAAGTATAGACAAGGCTGGGGAACTTCTCCCAGGTTACGAATAAAGTAGGCTACACGTACTTTGAAGTACCCACTGTCTTCGCACAAAGTGACAGCTGGGCATATTGTTTGTTTTGATCGAAGTGTTCGTGATTTTACGCAGTGTCGCGTAGCGCTTTGCTGGATGGTAGGCCAACTTGACTTGGCCGCACCATTCAAAGTTCAGCTTATAAGCGTCTTTGCATTCGTTATTCGACGCCTCATGCAGGTCTAAGTTAATATAGCAGTACGAAATGATCATGTAATCAGTTGTTTGTGCCGTTTGTCGTTAAATTAATAATATGAAACGTTATAGCACCTTATTGCTTGGGGTTTAGTCTCCGGTTCGAATCTCCAAGAGTTTCATTTGTTCGTCGTTTATGTCATAGTAATTACTATAATATTATTGCCAGTTACCCTTGCAGAGTAGACGGCACGTCAGACTGAAGAAACATCCAGTGCTGTGTAATACGTGCTTGTATGATACAGCATTGTGCAGTAAGTTAACAACGGAATCAAGTTTCTGCCGACCGTAATAATTAATATAGGTTGCTAAGCAACCAGTTTCACGGAAAAGCTGTACATTGCTTCATCACTTCTATTCGTCTCCTACCATCCTATTCAGCCGCAGAACCAAATTACTTTGGTGAAGATAATGATCGTACTGTGATAAGGCAGGGCCATTCATCGCGCCTAATATCCGTTCTTCTGAATATTCAGTTGAAATGCTGTTTGGTGCTATGGAGTCAGGAAATGTCGGGGTAAGATTCTTGGAAAGCAGGCAATGCGAAATTGGAGGAATTTGCAGATTTGGAGGAAAGGTGGGCCTGCTTTTGTGTAGTCTAAAAATAACATGTGTAATAATAAAAGTGAAGTTGGCTGTGTGCGCGCCATGATGATGTGCTCTTTCCAGTTTTAAAATTGTTAGTCCTTACTTCTTTGATAATGAACATGGCGTGACAGTTCCCGCCACTGTAGAAAGTTACTGTGAGATAATTGGAGAAATTCGACCGAGTTTGCAGACATAGGTACCATAAATGAGATAGTTTCAACAAGACGGGGTAATTGTGTTGGCGGGCTCATATCTGGCTTGGGAGATACGGCGTGACCACCTCGTTCACCTGACCTCTCGGAACCTAAGTGCTTTTTGTGGGGTTACCTGAAAAAAAAACCGTATATATATGACTAAAACACTAAATAATGAAGAGTTGAGGGCGTGTATTTGCGACGAAATTGCTGGTATAGACGAAGTGCTACATAGCATAATCAAAATTTTTCAGTGAACGTGTTCAGAAATTACTGTTCCGGAAGGAGCGCAACTTTTGTGCTCTGTGGTCCACAGATCAAAGCCCAACGTGAATGGAACATGTGTGGTATGGAAGTTTATTTCACTTTTTCGCCAATTAATTTACCATTACAGTATGCCAATTGTGTCCGACGGACCCTGTATGGTGATAGTAAAATGATCGGCGAAGAGGGATGGCTTGTGAATTGAGAGCTTGGGTGAACAGTTCATGTCGGTATGCCAGTTTCAAGCAATATTTTCCATATTCCACGTTGTTATCACTGTAAATTTAAATTATAGCAAATTTGTGTCATTAATAATAAAATTAACCGAATAATGACTCACTGAAACGTTCAGTATCTAAGCAGGTCCTGTGTCCTGTCCATCTGCTCTCGTGACTGGCAAGGGTTGGCAGACTGGCGCAAGAATCGTCACCCTCCAGACCAGACCAGACAGTACGTGTCGTGTCAAGCCGTGACTTGTGCCGTCCGGTCGCCGCCACGTCACTGTGTTTTCAAAGTGCAAACAGAATGATTCATTCGGTCTACGAGTAATTCGGTGTGTCGCCACCGTGTACCGACTACGCCGTCCCGGTGCATTGTCCCATAGTTTATTCCGAACTGTGTCATCGTGACGTATTCTGTGCCATTCTTTGACAATATCACATAGAAATACAAAGAGGTTGAACTAATATTGTTGTGGTTAGACCTCTATTGCGTGAGATTATCAGGCTGTGGATTACAGAGACAAAAGGAAATGGGTGTCGAATGTTTATTGCTGAATGTATTTTAACATAAATAACGCGTGTTGCAATATCACACAAATACCACACTATTTTAACAGTATAATTAATGGCCGTTACGTTTCGTAGTCCTTCCCTCTCGTACCTACTTGTTCACAGTAGGTGTAGAGGGTTTTTATTTGCGCTTGATTACAGTCAAAAACACACCACAGTCGGTGAGACTTCTCTGGATGAGGGATCGGCTCGTCGCAGAGACCGCTACCTGACAACACAAACACTGTACAAGGCAAATATCCATGCCCCCGGTGGGATTCGAACCCACGATCCCAGCAAGCGCTCGGTCGGAGACCTACGCCTTACACCGCGCGGATTAATGGCCGTTACGTTACGCAAAAACAGGCTTGCTTTTGGCGATATATTGTAGTATGATGTATTGACGTTCAGTGAAATTAGTATTTACTTTACCTGGTTGTCATTAATCTGTAGTAATTTGTAAACTGATTTGTGAGTTATATTCCTGATAACGACTCGGTGCTTAGAATCGAAGCATGTACGTTTCTTCTTATAATTTAATGAAGAAATGTATTTCGTCTCTTTGATGGCGTTGGAAACTCGTTGCATTTAATTAAGTATGCGCTTAGTACAAATCAGCACAAATAAGATAAAGAGTCTGGGGTAGGAAATTAGGTGATTTGTTTCCACCCATTTGACATCTTTTGCGAAAAGTTTTGGGTCCGAGAACAGATTTTGCATATGCAGCTTCAGAAATTCTGTATGCTGTTTTAAAAAATACAGATTTTGTTGTGTGGGTTTAGCACCGTACTGTCTTCCGGATGGATACCAACGTTTCGGGGGAACAGGCTGCCTCAGTCATCAACACGAAGTGAATGAGGTGGGGATGCAGCATTTTGGTCTGTCAGAACTGCGGGAACGGTTCGGTTCGGGAGGAACGGTGGATAGGGTCAGCTGTTTTAAGGGTTACTGCTGAGAGGAAAGCCAGACGCTGCACGTTCTTGTGTCTCCATCTGCAGTGATTGGTCCAAAAACTAACGTCTGTAGAACTATGCGCACAAAGTCGTGGAATTCATTTATACGTCTGAGTAACAGCAACCGTAATTGATTCTCGTGTTATTTAATGACGCTGTTTCAGCACAGGGGTTGTGTAAGGTGGGCTGAAATGGCTGCACGAAGATTACCAGTAATGTCAAGTGGCAGCTAAGGAGTCATAAACTTTCAGAGGGTTTCATATTTACGAGTAGGTCCTATATTAGGAATTTTAATACTTGCTAGACGAAATATTTGGTACTGAAAAATAGTTCTGAAAATAAGCTGATATGTTGTATAAATTTACCTGTTTGTGGTGATTGCAGGTATGTCATCGTTGCTGTTGTTGTTGTTGCTGTTGCTGCTGCTGCTGCTTTTGCTGTTGCTGTTGTTTGTCAGCAAGTGTCTTAATCTCCATTAGTACGCGGCCAGACGGATAATTTTGAAATTTAAGGCGGGCCGCACGGTATATTAAGCTAAGCAATAAGAATAATTTATTTCCAATAAAATTAACACACCATGAAGGATATTTAATACTTTTCATAGCAAAAACAAAATATGATACTTGAATTTAAAACTTCATTTTATTGTTACGTGTCCTGATGTAGGCGTGTATTGTACGTTACGATGAGCAAACTTTATTAGCCCTAAAGGCCCAGAACGACAGACATTTGAAATCAAATTTTTTGGCCACGAGCCGGAGCACATTCTGTAATTGAAATATGATCAGTGTGGTGGGGGCCTATAAAGTGATTTGGCTGGGCTGGGATGGGCTGGTCTTTGAGACCCCTGCCTTGGAGAGAAGAGTTTCACAATCAGGGACCCGTCCGAAAACTTTCGCAAAAATCTTAACGTGACTGTGGGATGGAAATAATAGAAACATGTTCATGTCCGAACGGGGGCCTCTCTGAAAAATCAAGTTCGAAAGAACTTTCCCAGCGTCTTACTATCTGTTTTGAGGCTTCGCCGCACTATAGTTCAGGCCTTCGCTCGTCTGGGTCGATACGCGGCGTAAGTTGATAGTTGATTACCGACGTTTCGTGACACCCGATCGGTCACGTGTCACTCTTCAAGCAGGCTGTCCAGAAGCGTCGGCAGTCGGCTACTAACGCACGCCGCGTGACATCCCGTGAAGAGCGAAGGCTTGATCTTACTATCTGTTGGATGTGGAAATCTCATCGGCAGTATCAAAGCATACCTATTTTGAAATTCATACTTTAAAGCAGTTTCCATCAATCATGTTGTGACACACAGCTGCAGCGGTGATAAAATGTTGCTGTTTGAAAGTGTGACATACATATTGAAGGTGGTGGTCTGTGTTTGCTTTGATGATGTCAGAAGAGGGAGGAGAGGAGATGCGCCAGGTGGCGTGCTGGCCGGTTCAGCGCAACTGAGGCGTTAATTCACAAGCAGCCCCCTTCCCCTCCTGAGTAACTCGCCAGGAGCAAATTTACACCTTCGTAAGGTAAACAGTCCGCGATGGCGGCTGATGCTTTCGGTTGCCTTAGGCATTTTGAATCCAAGAAGTGTTTGAACGGAGCGGACGTACATGTCAGTAGCATTTGAATTTTGACGGCCTGACGTTTTTCTGGGATAACTGGCAGGTGTGGCATGAACGATGTGACACGCGATTTAAGTGACAGTTTTGAGACTTTTTGGGCTCATTCCCATTCAAAATTGGTTGAAATGCGCAGCTTGGATTCTTCATTTCTGTATGTAAATTTGGTATTGGGAGCTGTGCTGAAATCTGTTGGAACATTTAGATTTGGTAAAAGCCAGCAAGCTGTAATGGACAGTTTGCATAAAAATCCACATCCGTTTCTGCGCACATGCCTACCGTAATGTGAGCGTAACTCGCCAGCGATTTTATTTGCATGCAGAGTGTTTGGAATAAACACTGTGGGGGAACAAGCACTCAGTTTATGTTCTTGCATCATATGGCTTTCGAGGAAATGAAACAAGAAACTATGCATGTAGTTTCTAATTTCTCATTTTCCAGCATCGGTATGGTGTCGGATATTGTCGGGAATGTATTTGATATGGACGTACATGATGTTTCAGGAGTTTTCAGAGAGTTTTAGGCCCTTTCGCAAAAGACGCGGAAAGCACCTATTAGCTTCGTCATCTTTGCCCGCCCGTCTGCCCTCATGTAAAAGCCTGGACCCACTAGACGGTTTTTTTTGTGGGATTTGATATTCAGAGATTTTACGAAAACCTGTTGAGAAACTCCACATTTGCTTAAAATACCTTACATGAAGATGTACATACGTTTGTGTTGTTGAAAGCAGAATGAAATATTTTGTAGCTCGAAAACAGTACATACGGAAGCTACTGTTGCATTTCAGTAGCAACACCGAACACGTTTATGTTGTTAACAGCTACATGTTGGCCAGCGACAGTACCTTGCGTGTCCGTGGTAACTGGTTATGCGAACACACCAGAGTGTTGAGTTATACGCACAATGCCCTCTCGTTACTCTAAAATCGGGCGATCCCAGTTGCCATTATTAAAACAGGACAATGTGCAGTGCTCCACGTGTTAATTTTAAGGATTCAACAATTCTCCCACACCTCTGAAAAACCTAATTCCCCTTTGTTCGCAGTGTTGTGTATAAAGGTCTTCACATTGATTTTCTTGTAGGTTTCTAAAGACTGGACAGACTCCAAAAAACGTTCTGAAATTTATACTCCTTGCACTGTGTTGTGGTTTTTAATGGCGTTCACTTGCGATAATTACATAATTGAAAAGTCATAACTTTTAACCCCTTTTCCAGGAGCAGTACTTTTAGAGGGATCATACACATATAGCACATAATGCTTGGTTGCAGATGTTCCGTTCAGTGTATTTAATAGATAAATAATTATACATCCGAATGATAATTGTTGTTTATATTATGTCCACTGAAATACATTTCTCTTACTTTAAACTTATTAAACGTTATACGTCGTAGTTTTGCATTGTATCCATGTTTGTCAGTTTGTGTCATGATAGTGAAAAAAAACACAGCAAAGGATATAGGAGCGTAATGATACTACTCATATTGAGCTTATCGTTTGACAAGTACACATTAGCATAGTAATTCATTGTTCTCGTGTTGCTAGAATCCTTATTTGTGTGAAGTGTTACGTCACAGAGGAGCTTCATGGTTCGTACTTCGCACCATGTATTATCCGGGTGATCAAATCAAGAAAAATGAGATGAGCAGGGTGTGGCACGTATGGGGGAGAGGAGAGGTGCGTATGTCGTTTTGGTAGGGAAAGACTGTAGAAAAGAGAGCACTTGAAAGACCTAGGAACAGATGGGGTGGATAATATTAGATCGGATCTTAAAGAAATCGGTTGGGAGCACATGGACTGCATTGATCTGGTTCAGAATGAGGGCAGTGACGGGCTGTTGTAAGTGCTGCAATGAACGTTCTGGTTCCATAGAATATGGGAAGTGTCTTATCTAGCTGAGAAAGTATTAAGTTCCCAAAAAGGACTTAGCTTCATGGAGTTAGTCAGTGTTCACGTGGTTCATTTTTGTTCTTCCGGCTGACTTTCCTGTTTAAAAGCAACAGCACGTTTTTTTTTTCTGCTGGTCCCAAGAAAAAGAAGTTTTGAAGTTTTGAGACAGTAATAAAGCAACGCCTTTGGGCTGTCCATTGACCAGTCCTGATCCTCCGAGAGTGTAGCACTGGGTGCGTCTCACCGCAGTCGCGTCGCCCCCCCTCCCTCCCCCCTCCGGGCTGCTTTCTCTCTTGCATTATACTGCTGGTAAATTCCGTCATTATTTACCAGCAGGTTGTTAACCACATGACAGTACATGGCTTCTGTCTATCGCTGCGTTTAACACGCTAGTTTAATTTCATCGCTCATGCATTTTAATGTAACGCATATAAATACGTACGTACATATCCATGCGTTCGCAATTCGCTGCGTTTGTTATAACCTGGCCGCTGGGTAGGTGATGTGGCGTAATTGCTTTGGTTAGTGTAAACGTTGGTGATGTTGCCAGTCCAGTTGCATATATTTGGCATTTGGATTTACGCCTACTTCAGGGCGTGAGCCGGTCGTTACTACAACTTGTATATACCACTTGCAGTGTGTAGAATCTCAAGGCCTCTCACCTGTAGCCCGAGTTCAGCTGTGGCGGTAGTATGGTACACTTCCATTGCATAAAGCGAACGCCTAATGCAGAGGTCGTCTCCGTCTGTTCCAAATTGCGCAGCTGGTTGCCTGTTGTAGGGTCTAAACTCGACTTTGTGTGTCTGTTGTAATGTTGCTCCGCAGCAGTTGAGTGTAACACACTATTAACATTACTGAAATCTAAGTTGTTGTTATTTGTTAAGTAGCGCATGGCGCACTGAATTGGTACTGTTATGTTGCAAACAGCGGATCTCAGTGGCCGCGCGGTCAAAGGCGTGGGTCTACGGCCTTTTCGCTGCCTGGGATTGTGGGATCGAATAACGTCGGGGACATAGACATCTGTCTGTTGTGTGTGCTGTTTATTGTCTGTGTCCGGCTGATCACTCGTCCAGAGGAGACCTACCGAGTGTGGTGTGTCTGAGTGTGATCGTGAAGCCTCGTTAATGGGGAGGTCCTGGCCCACTAGGGGCTGTTGCGCCACTGGACAAAGAACTGTTGCAAAGGTTTTATTTTTATCGTTTGTGGCCTAGTGCATATTTAACGAAAGAGAAGTGAAAAGGTGTTTACGACAGCATATTGCAAAAATTGTCAGGGCCTTATGCAAAATCGCAAAACTCGCTTTCAGAATTTGTGTGTGTTCCGAATTTAGGTATATATTTTCCACATTTGTCAACACCTGATGTTTGTTTAGTCCGGGACATTCGTAAATAAATACGCCGTAAATATGCGGATTGTATTAGGTTTGTCCACGATAGGGTGCAGTAACACAATAATCTACCTTCGTCTTCTTTTTCTTCCTCCTCCTCCTCCTCCTCTTCCTGCTGCTCCTCCTGCTGCTTCTCCTCCTCCTGCTCCTCCTCCTCTTCCTCTTCCTCCTCCTGCTCCTCCTCCTCTTCCTCTTCCTCCTCCTCCAAAGGGCCANTTCCTCTTCCTCCTCCTGCTCCTCCTCCTCTTCCTCTTCCTCCTCCTCCAAAGGGCCACGTCGGCAGATGCTCCGGATGCACCGCAATTTAGGCTTATTGTGCGACGTAATCGACCTTGGTTGCCATAAAAGGCTGGGAATGCCTTCGTCCGCTGAGCTGTTACCGACTTATTAAGGAAGTAAAGACTGTGCTTGGATATCGGTCCATTAATTGCACGAAAATGTAACAGGAACCAGGCTGTGCTGTGTTGCTGCAAATCAGTCTTCTGGGATGTTAACGCCGTGGCATTAGGTAAATAGTTCCCTGCGTTTTGAAAGGTTGTAGTACCTTCATCTTCAGACCCAGGCAGATCAGAAAGAATGTTTGACTTTGATATTGAATGTCCTTCGAAACGTCGGGAGCTGTTTACCTAACGACACAGCGGCACATTTCAGAAGACGTGAGTATTCAGAAACCAATCCATTTCTGATGAACTAAAAAATCCTTCTTGGAGTGACCATCATTTCGTTATACAGATAGAAATGTCACGTTGACAAAATGCAGTCTAACCCAAATGAGTGGTGGACTGTAGGCCACGTGGAACAGGAAATCGTACAGGACTACGTAAGAGAATATTGTACCAGTGACGAAGGACCGGATTGGCCGATGGTCCATCTTCTTGTCAGTTTGGTGTTTAACAAAATTTTGCTTTCAGCCATTGGCCACTTTAGGCTACGTGTCGTAGAATACAAGTTATACAAGCTTCGTCCTGGCCGTTTCATTGTGAGAGAAAGGTTGGGGGGCGGTTGGGGTTGGAATTTTGCCTGCATCCAATTAGTTTGCAATTTTAATTTCGTGATTGATCCAATACAATTTAAAAATAAAATCCCTACAGTCTCCCCATTAATTGCTGAATCTGTAGCAGTACTGTTTAATTAAATTCACTCATAGGCCATGGGTTTTCCATATATTGTACTACGTCAGCAGTTGCCGTCAGTAATAAACGTGCATTCCCGGGATTATTATTCCTGGGTTCAGTATTTGAAACACGTATTTCTTAAACTTATACTGGATAGAATTTTCATTACTTAACCCTTTAAAGACGAAGCGTATCTGTTTTATATAAGGACTCAGTGCGTACCGCGCAGTAAACACTCTCCACTTCGGTTATAGAAACCAGTCTCTTAATGTTTTATAAGGCAAAAGTTGCTGTTTGTTCTGAGATCCGTACAAAACACATAAACGCAATGTGGGCACCACGTAGAATTTTTGAATATTAAACAGGGTAGTACGTAAAGTTACCGCTAGGCTTTAAAAGGTTAATTACCGCTGCATACCGTAGGAAGACACTTAACGAAGGACAAGGTAATGGGTTGCGTTATCTCATAGTCACATAAGACAGTGTTAAGTCGCAGTTGTGAGTAGTACACTGAAGTGTTTTGAATAAATGAAGTTTGTTTGTACATTTTGTTTGATATATTGCAAGAGCGCGGAAATATTAAAATAGCGTGTTTTAAACCTTTTCAGTTTTTGGGCGCGTTCGCAAAATTGCCATAAGTGACTGTTAGCTTTGTCGTTTGTCTGCTGTCCGTCCGCATGGAACAACTGGGTTCCCACTTGACGGATTTTAATGGAACTTTATATCGGAATATTTTTCGAAAATCTGTTCAGGGAACTCAAGTTTGATTAAAATCTGACCAGAACAACGAGTACTTTGCATGAAGACCTATGTGCGGTTATGATAATATCTTCTTAGAACGAGAAATGTTTCGGGCATGAGTTATAGAGAATATCAGAACACAAATTTTATGTTCAGTAACTTTTCCCCGAAAATCATACCGTGTATGAGATAATGTGGAGAAATATGGTAGAGCCAGACAGGCCACAGATGGCAGTATAATACGGCGCATGCGCCTTGCATGCCAGGTAACTAAGGTAAAAATAGAGCCACGCGCTCATAATATTTAACACTTACTGGTTTTCAACGGCAACCATGGTTACGCGAGCGCGTCAGTACGCATAACGTAATGCGTACATTGCCTGTCTTGTTAGCCTCCTCCTCCTCCTCCTCATCATCATCATCATCGCCATCATCGGCTGTGGTGAGTTGGGCGTAGTGCCTGTTCTTTATCCCTCAAGGTGAAGCTGGTCTTTCCATTTTTCCGTCGACAGTCCATGCTTCTCTTCCCCTTTGGCCTACATTTCAGTGCCTGTTGGGTATCCTGTCTGTGTTTATGCTCTCTACGTGTTGTAGCCACTCTCCTTGGTGTTGTTTTGTTTCCAGAACATTAGTAGTCTACTCTTCTTTGCTAAAAAAGGAAACAATATCGTGAAAATATACAGTTTAACATTTAACAGGTTCAATCGACAGGGACAATTATGAATGACACTGGTCAAGTTAACCATACGAAGAGGAAATGGAAGTAATGTGAGAAACAGAAATGATGTTCGCAACTGGCATACAGCTTGTTCATTTGAGATGACCCGTGGACGTACAACGAAAACCTATCTCGTAGCTGAATGAACCCTTCCGTTATATTTGTAGTAAACAAACATCATATTCACACGCAAATATTTAGTGTCGGTTGATATGTAATTGGAGGATGTGGCTGACCTTAATGCAGTGCGTGAACTGGCGTTGCTGTTAGTGTACAAGAATATTATAATACAGCCAGATATTTAATGAAAGTTTAATTATAAGTGTTAATTGAGAGCCGATTAAGGAAAACTCAGCTGATGTATGCGTACTGTTGTCAGGCACTTTGACCCAGTTCAGGTTACTCTACACTTCCTGCCTGGAATTGGTCGGAAATACGTCATTGTATTCCTTCAGCAGTCCTGTGTCCTTTATCCCATTATCTTGAAATTGCCCATGAGTAGGCACCTTTTTTTATAGTCGGACCTCTTCCGCCAGCTCAGTATAGGTGTAGAGGGAGTAGTAACGTATGAGAAGTAAGTTTTGCTTCTGAAAGTTGTTCAATCCGACTGTTCTGTTAGCTGAGTAGTTACAAGACACTCGACAGTGCTGCCAAGGGGGGGAGGGGTTGGTAGTGATCATTCGTGACCGGTTGGTGGAGATTTTATTGCTTCTGTATGTGGCTGATATGATCAGTGGGATGTTCTCCCCGTTTTTACTTCTGCCGTCTTTTATGGTTGTTATTTGTGAGTGTTGCAGCCATAACTTCGCTACTTTTGTTTGTGTCTGATTGCTACCGGTACTGAGATGTGCGACCGTGTTGTGCAGGGTTAACGTCCATCTTGTTAACTGCTGTACAATATCTAGATACGTACTGCTGCCTCATAAATGGCGGGTTTAGCGACAACGGGGCACTTTATGGTCGTATACAGAGAGCGACGAAAGTAACGTCATACGCATCATGTCAAAAGTGACGGCCCGAAAGAGTTGAAAAAAGTTAGCACTTAATACAATAGGCTGGTGCGTAAGTAGCCCGTGAAAGTTAGGGATTTGACTGATTCCATAGCCCGTAGTAATCGGTCATGACATTTTTATGGTTTGTTTTACCAAGCTGTCGGTATCTCACACTATATCTATATGACTGACTGACTGACCACCCAACCAAGGAACCAACTAAACAACCAACTAACTCACTAACTAACTAAAACTAACACAAACAAGCAAAGTCCATGGGGCAGAGTCCTTGAGAAGCTCATAGTATCCGCCTCTAGTCTGACATGTCCAGCGTTTCATGGAACCCGAAGGTTCATCGCGTTCGCAAGAGCCGTCCACTTGTCTCAGGCCTGTGCCAGCTCAATCCACTCCACGTTCTGCATTCTATTTTTTGAAGTCCCACTTCAACCCTTTAAAGACGAAACGTATCTGTTTTATATGAGGACTCAGTGCGTACCGCGCTGTAAACACTCTCCACTTCGGTTATAAAAACCAGTAAGTTAATGGTTTATAAGGCAAAAGTTGCTGTTTGTTCTGAGATCCGTACAAAACACATAAACGCAATGTGGGCACCACGTAGAATTTTTTAATGTTTAACCTGGCGGTATGTAAAGACACCGCTAGGCTTTAAAAGGTTAATGATCTTCCCGTCTACGCCTTTGTCTTCCAAGTGGTAGCTTTCCCTCAGGTTTCCCCACCAAAATCCTATGTGCACCTTTCCTCTCCTCTATAAGGGCTACATGCGCAGCCAATCTCATTTTTTATTAGAGCGCACTAATTCAGAATATACGTATATAGAAGGATAAGTGATGAATGATGAATTTTAAAGTTTTGGATGGAAGTGTCCTTCTTGTAATCTGCGTAGGTGCCCGGCATGTGGGTGGGTGGAAAGAGGAGAACAGCGAGCAACATGAGTCGGGATGACCGGTGTCCGTGCTGACACATTCGAACCAGTCCTCTCCCGAATACGAATCAGAAATTTTACCGCTGGGACCGATTTGTTCGGTATTAATGGAGACCAGATAAGTACCATTACGAAGTGTCCCTCCTAAAGAATTCCTGTTGTCAGTAGATTTGCTTCAAAGAAAGTCTTGACAGTGATTTGTCTTTAGGACTTGAAATGTAAACTGTGAATTGATACGAAGCAGTTGGGGCATGTGTCTAGACATAGGCCCTGTTCAGGAAATTGAGACCTTAAAACTGGACGTAGATTATCTGACATTAGATTCAACCGAATTTGTGTATTCTGGGTGCAGTTTGTGTGTCGGGAACAAGCGTGATTAGGGATTTAAAATTTTTTCTTCGCACCTGTCGTGCCCACCTTCAGCGTTTCAGGAACTGCACACGGTTGCGAAAATCGCTTAATATGCCTGCATTAACGTAACACATCGAGACCATACTAACGGATTCTCATGAGGTCTGAAATTAGAGAAACTTACGAAAAACTGTTCCGTGATTTCAGTTTTCGTGTATACCGGACATTTTTTAACGACCTCCCTACATGAGGGAGGTCGTTAATGCATGCATTTCTGCACGAATCTATGGCGTTAACTTGCTAAATGCCTTTGTATGAAGAACGTCACACAGAAAGTTACGGACTTCGTCACACACACAACCTTTGGAGTGTGACGCTTCAGTTCTATCCAGTAAAGGTAAAGCAAAGCAAAGGTAAAGCAGTCCCATTACAGGCCTGGACAGGCGCTTAGGGTTCCAGGAGGTCAAGGCTCCCCGATTTCTAGACTATCGGCACATGAAGGTGGTAAGGTTGTCAGCCCTACGCACCAGCCGTCTTTACCCCCAGGAAATATTCCTGATACTCATTTCTGTTTGAGGCTGAGTCGACCCCAGGGCCATAGTGCAACCGACAGGATTCCAATGACACCACCGGGAATCGAACCCGCGACCTGCCGGTTTGTAGGACAGTGCCTCAACCAACTGCGCCAGCGCGGCCCATCCAGTGATGTAGTATAAAAATTAGTTCCTGCTTCGCATCATACACACTGCTTCTCCATGACGAAGGCCGTAATGTGAATGTCAATTAAGAAAATAACCCGTGTTTGTTCTGAGAATTATACGCAATGCGTAAATGCACTTATTGGGCAATATGCGGGGACGAACGCTCAGGCAAGTTATGCATACAACTGTGCTAAACCTGAGAAGGAGGCGGGGTGACAGAGATTACATGTATTGCTGGGAAACTGCTAGAAAATTCTGCCGATATGAGGGTTCCACGCGGTGCGCACTCGTCCTTCTGATAAAGGTAGATGAGAGACAAGAGGGGTCCCTTGTAGTTGAATAGGACAGAGTGATGGGAAGTGGACTGTTTTGAGTGTGCCGCAGAGGACAGAAGTTAGGTAGTTACTGTATTTGGACTGAAACGTAGATGGAAGGGTTGAATTATGACGGAATTTTTATAGCTTTGGGATGGAAGTCACTAGTGGAATTTAGTTGCTAATATTGGGATGGCTGCACGAGAAGCTTACAGTGCGACGTGGTGTTTGAGGATCAGATCATGTGTTGCTCCAGGACCGACAAAAACCGTGCTCAATCTGACTGTTCTTGGCACCTCTAGGTTGCATACTGATGTGTAGCCTGATGCTGACATTCGGGGACGTGAACCTTCATGCTCAAATTTCTTCCACGAGTGTTTGTTTCATGTCTGTTCTTACGGTAGTTCGGCTTGTACTAGCCGAATTTTATCTGTGTCAGCCTCGTAAGATTTTTAAGGCAGGCATGTTTGTGTCTTTTTAAATATGATTTTGGGTAGTTTTGAGTGTTGTATGAAGTTTTAAAGCAGCAATATTTGGGTCGTTTTAAAGTATGAATTTTGTTCGTTTTTGACTGTGTAAAGAGGTTTTAGAGCAGGGATATTTGTGTCTTGATTTTGGGTGGCTTTCATTTTTTAAAGAGGTTTTGAAGTAGGAATATTTGTGTCTTTTTAAATATGGTTTTTTATGGTTTTGAGTGTATTGTGAGCTTTTAAAGAAGGAGTATTTGTGTCTTACTAAAATATGATTTTGAGTGATTTTGAATGTTTTGAACAAGTTCCGAAGAGTGAACTTTATCTAGTGCCACTTGCAAGTGCAGTTCATGCCTTTACAGAAAGCGCACCTGCGTCTCCGTCGCAAAGACCAGCTGGTTAATCCTGTACGTTATTAGGAAATAATTCTGTTTACTTTGAGATCCGTACGAAATCCACAAGTGTGTGGGCAAAGTGCATGGATTTGTAATGTTAAAGCAGGCGGTACATGCAGTACCTTAAAGTGTTAAAGAAGTCTGTGTGCTTAAAATGCTGTGCGTATGAACACGACGGAGCTCTTTCTGTTAGGCTGCGTGTCCCACATTTGCCAATTCCTGTCTCTTTCAGAAGCTTTCCAATTTTCTCCGTCACCACAACCTCCATAAGTCCCAACTGTGTTCGCTGTCGATATCTGCTTCGCTCTGTCAAGCCACAAGGTCGCTTGAATCTTGCGTCTTGTCCCAAGAACAGAGTAGGCTTGTATTGAGTATTGCTTACCCCGAGGGTGGCATGTAAACGTATTGCACCTAGACCACTGTTCACACTTCCGAGTTTACAGCGCCGTACGAGATCATCATACTTCCATCCGTGACTTACGTGTGTCTCCACTGCTTTGCGAGAAGCGTAGCTGATGAAGTGTTGTAACTGCAGCTTTCTGAATACAGATAATAAATAACAGTTCAACGCCGAGTCAGTAAATATTTCCGATGTGTGTGTACTAAGGGTCCCTGCCTTCTAATAGTAGTGTCAATAATGATGATTTGCATGTGGATTTTCCTGGGCTTGTTGTGATATATAAACTGTGACACATTTTTTGTCGTTGTGTGTGCAGCGTGAATATATTTCGAAAGCAGACGAATGACCAGGATTGTATATAGGCCGTTGGAAGTGCGGGCTGAGTTACTGCAGCTTTTACATCATGTATTCACCGGCTGAAGGCAGAATTTGGATAAAGTTGCCTCTTACGATAGCGCATTGTTGTACGCTTCATCGGTTAAAGTAAGTTCAGTAACCTTAAAACCGCAGTGTTGTGAGGGCATGATCATTCACACGTCGATACCTGGACGTTTAATATTATGAGGGTATTATAAAATCCATTGACGCATCCTTCAGCTTTTCTTTTTCATAAGAATTTGGTGCGAGAGTGGTAAATGGTGTTCCATCTAATTGACAGAGTATCTGCAAACCAAAGATTAGATAAGAGAATTGCCTGTCTATACGGACCGACGTACTTTGGGATACAGAGAAAAACCTTGTTCTAGCTTCGTAGTTATTCCGGGCAAGCTGGAGCGCTCGGCGTTCACAGTAAAGAAAGCAAGTTCGAAACGTTACGTACGGTGTACTTCTGTGGCTGCTCCGCTTCTTCACAGAGCGTAATGATATCGCTAGAATTGCATTTCCCGTTGCTCTCGATTCTGGCGTTCCTGTTGTGATGGCAGGAGATACGATTTATGTGGAACATCGTATTTCCGTATTGGCACATATGAAATGAGGTAAAGCATGCAAAAAAGGTATGATTCGTGGAAGTTGACACAAAGGCAGCGAACTGCGAAAAACCCGGTGTTAAGCCGACGCACCCTTCTGCACAGTTTGCATCACGTAATAAATGGTACGTATTTGATTTTATTTGATATTGGCACACGGAACTTACATTATACGAATGTATTTTGATTTTGCCGATGCCAGTGCCCTCCTCCTTATCGAGGCTTCGCGATCACACTCGGATATCAGCCTGACGCAGAGACCCCTACCTGACAACAGCTCAACAAGAGACAGACGTCCATGCCCGCGGCGGGATTCGAACCCGCAATCCCAGCAAGCGAGAGGCCGCAGACCCATGCCACTGGGATCGGCAAGAACACTTAAATACTGCACATTGTTGTCAAACTCGCTGAGATCTCAATCTCACATTGTTTACACATTTTTTGACTAAATATATGATAGAAGTAATTCAGTGATATTTTGGTATATATATATATATATATGTACACACGTATATACTGTATGTATATCTACATATATGAGTGTTTGTGTGTGTACACACACACACACACATGGCTGTATAAACTTCCAAGTTCCACAGTCTCGACTTTTAGTCAATGGAAACGTGTGTAGGCATTGTGATGTTGAGGTCCCAGTTAGTTTGTTAGTAGTGTGTTGTATATAAGTGCTTTTTCATCGCGTATTTTTGTCATCGCTTGATGATAGCTTGTAGTTAAAGCCGAAACATGTTCCACATTAAACAATAAAATATTGCCCAAGTACTGTTGTGGCAGCCGTCTCTTATGATTCATTCGAGTATAAACCGCAACACACAGTAATGGAAAGGCGAGACTTCAGTAATTTGTGATCTTGAAGTTTCTAGCTCCGGCGCATGTAGTCGTCCGTAACAGTGTGGACACATTCACTCACGCACTGGCTTTGGTACTGTAGATTGTACATAGATTGTATTATACGCTACACAGACTCTGCAACAGAGTCGTTCCTCAGCTTTAGTGTCCCTTGCATTGGCAGAAAATGATACCAACATTCTTTGTCTGATATTGTACTATTTTATTGCTAATCGCGATAACTGTTTTGCGAGTAAAGGCGCCTGTCCTTTGAAGTTAATGAATTGTGTTCAAACATAAACTACAGGAGGTCTTATACGCCTCGTAATGTTTGTCGTTGCCGTAATCGGTATTTAGTAAATTAAATGCTTTATTGTGATCTGCTGAAGACAGCTTTCTTTCCTTTCAGTAATATCAACGAATAGAATATGAAACGCAATTTACTGGTACTACAGTCAGTGGGGAATGAAGCAGTAACAGTTGTAAGTGCCAGTGGCGTTGTTTATTGCAGTTCCTGTGTCATTATTATGGATCTTTAATTCAATGTAAGATTAACATTTCTGC
This sequence comes from Coptotermes formosanus, assembly GCA_013340265.1. Lineage (NCBI taxonomy): Eukaryota > Metazoa > Arthropoda > Insecta > Blattodea > Rhinotermitidae > Coptotermes > Coptotermes formosanus. The sequence goes on from BLKM01008175.1 coordinate 540,984, forward strand.
ATGCCGCGTTGTTCTTCCTTTTGCTTTTCTTTATTGGAGGCACTTACAGGCTGTCGTTACTGGTGTGACGACATAAATGAAGAGGTGGAGTGGTAGACCTGTCTGGTACATACAAACATCCAGCTGGGAAGAGCAGGAACGACCTTTTTTTTTAAAAAAAAGTGGGTAAGGCTATTGGAAACTCCACGTCTATCGGTGGGGAACTCCTGGGGTGGTAATAACGTATCTAAAATTGGCCACGACGCCGCGCAATCTCGTTAGTAGTCATTCGGGTCGACGGTGCGTATGCCAATGATACAAAACCTTACGTTACCGGGAAACTTTCTGAAACAGAAGCCCGCAGTTTCAAACAACACAACTAATTCCTGCGTGTTACAGCAAGGTTGGTGCCACACAGTTTGGAAGCTCTACTTCGCAGTAAGTTACCGGCTGTTGCCTTTTGTAGAGTTAGGTCGCAATGTAGGTCACAGTCGCGACCTTTGACCTAGACACCAATCGATTGTGATCGTGTAAACTGTTATTGATTTCCGTGAAGGACAGCCAGCACCAGTCGCCGGATGGAGAAGATGTGTTTAAAGGGAAGTTACTACGCCTTGTAGAGGGACCTCCACGTTCAGCATCAGTTACATGGATGGTAAAGATGATCAGCAGGCCAGGTGTGTTGGTTGTCGTGTTCCTATACAGAACATAGCAGCGATTGTCATTTGCGTTTCGCCCCTCCTTTTTAAAGAAGATAAGACCTTTCTTTCTGCCATACCGCAACAGTCTCATCTCAACACACCGTTGCGTGTAGAGTCCGGCAAATTCTGAAAAACATTTCAGATTCATGATAACGGTATGGAGGGCTGTATATGTGTGTGTCACCAGGATATTTTAAGGCCCTGTGAGGTGTGAAATTGTGGCCTGCTTATGTACGTGATTTAGGATAATAAATAAATACAATGATATTATAGCTGTAAGGAATTTGAAAGTGTTTCAGGGTTTAATTGTCCGGGAACGACACTAACAGACAAAAGAGGTTCATGCTGTTATTTAGCGAAGGTTAATGCGGAGACTGTATGTTATTACTTCGTACGAGAACTTTTATCATCGCTTATACTTTTCAAAAGAGCTGGGGTAGCGTAGTCGGTACAGCGACTCTGCTATGGGCTGGACAGTCAGGATTTCGAATTCCGGTAGGGGCAAGATATTTTTGTATTCTCCAAAACGTCTAGACCGGCCCCGGGGACCACCCAGTGTCCTATTCAGTGGTACTAGCGTTCTTTCCCGGTGGGCAGAGCGGCTGGGGCGTGAATTTAATGACTCATCTCCGTTTAATGCCGAGGTTAAGAATGAGTGAAGGTATACTCCTACTTCCATGCCTGTATGCCTTTATACTTCTCAATTGTCTCAGTTTTTTTATGGGTGGACTTGCGCAAATAAGACCCGTTTGACGCTATGTTGTCAGGAGTATATCGGATGTAAGAATGTTAGAACGATGAGGTGAGCAATTTATATACTTACGACATTACTTCGTGACCTGTACAGGATATGAAATATTGTTAGGATAATGACATGCAAAAGGCTTCGGTGGGGCGGGCACATTTGTACGAATGATAGCGACAGATGTCGGGAAGTGTGTTAAGGGAATGACTGCTTGTGGTCCGAACGCTGGAAGGGTGCAGCAGCGTGGGTAAGTCTGAGACTGTCAGCTTAGCGACTTGGATATTAGGGAGATAAGTTGCGGGGTTGGAAGATGGAAGTGGCTTAGAATCATATCCGGTGGTGGCCCTTGCTGTTAGCGGTGTTAAATCTTGCGGGCCTGATGCCTCGATAGTTAAGAGTCATTTAATTCTATTACTGGAGTTAAAAATGATTATGTGATTTGTAAAAGCCGTAGTGAAATGGTGTGGAAGAAGTTTGGTCAGAAGAATTGGTTTATGAATATGCAGTTTCATTGTACTTTGTTCCATGGCCGAAAGTTGTTCCGTTTAATTTAGTTACGTTTGAAGGCCTAATGCAGTTACATCGGCCTCGTGGATGCAGTAATGATTTCGTATCATTTACCTTCAATGTAACAGGACCATTGGTGTAACTAAAGACAGTGAGCTGTAGGTACCAACACAGTAAGGTGTGGAATAGATGTTACGGCACATTACATGTTCTGTACATTTGGGACATGCCCTCTTCGAATCTCGAACGACTTCACTGCAATCCTTACTGAGGTGGTTCTCTCCCCCCCCACCCCACCCCCCTTTCCAGATGAAACCTAAGTATAAATTTAAGGTGGGGTAGACCACATCTTGTCAAATGCTTACCTACTGGCTTGCCAGTAATGATCACCTTCAACCTCACCCGACGCTGTGCAACTACTGCGGTTAATGGAGAGTTGTTAATAACCTATGCAAATCAACGACATACCTTGGGTAGCGGAACCGCCTGTACTGACTGAAGTTTGTTCGTGGAAGGTTGTGTTCTGTGCGTCAGTGCTTCTGTATGTTCGCGTTCGAAATTAGATTACTTTTGATGCTAAGGAAAACATGGGTAACTTGATTTTGGCCCATATCGGTCTGGTACGGATACTACGCCACATAAAACTAAAAAAAAAAAATCTAATTTTGTTACCTCTGTCAAAAGAAGAAAATGCGACTCAGCTCACAGAGGCGTAGTACCCGAGGGAAAAGAGCTATGAAAATCCACGATTTTTGTTTGACACATTTGTCATTGCAATGCAGATTTAAGCCTTTGAAGACTGAAATCCATCAAAATTGTGTAAAAAATTGAGTTCCTATCTTCAGGAGAACAAAATTGGCTTCAGTTCACTGAATTCTGTGTAGAGAGATAATTAATATACGTTTTCTGCTAGATTCATACACATGAATACATTTTGTGGCGAAATGCTGAGTTTCTTGACGTTACAGGAAATGTTACGCATGTGGTTACCATTCGGTTTCAGATGTTTAACGAAATACTTGTCGAAATGTTGTGTCTTACCGTAGCAAGTTACAGTAATACCCATTCGATAGTGCACTGCTGGTAACTACTCTGTCCATCCAGCCTTACAGTAAGTCGCAGTTCGGTCTGTAGGCCCTGAAAGCGCTCATTTTTCCGTGGTATGTTTATAAAAGTCTAAGGCGTATGTCTGTGGCCGCTTGCATGCTGGGGTTGCGGGTTCGATTCCCACCGGGGAGGATGGATGTCTGTTTCTTTTCGAGTGTTGTGTGTTGTCAGGTAGAGGTCTCAGCGACGGGTTGATCCCTCATCCAGAGGAGCCCTACCGAGTGTGGTGTGTCTGTGTGTGATTTCGAAGAACCTGAACAATGAGTAAGTCTGTTGTGCCACAGGGGAGAATGTTTAGAAAAGAATAGCTTTCTTCAGGAGATGCCTGTTGCTGTTGGACCGAGCAGGTTAATTTAGCGGTAATCCTCCAGAATCTGATACAGTGTCAGTCCAGCCACAGGCTATCCTGGCAGGTTGCATTCAGATAGGTGAAGGCTGTCAACTTCGGAATGCCTACCGACGATGTGTAAGTTTCGCAGTTAAGACATCATTGGTAAGTATATCAAGAATCGACCAGTCGGCCTGTTAGGTTGTAGTTCGTTTTTGCCAAATGTACAGCCGTTAGGCACTGACTTTAGTAATGGACACGTACCGGTTTGTACACGTAAGCATTTATTAACATGCTTGCCCACTTGCGTGGTAGTATTGTTATGAGATGGACTAACTTGTGAGCAGCGGCATAGTACGCGTAAGATAATCCTGTCAGCAAATCTGTTAGACCTGATGTTTTAAGTACGTAATTTCATAGCTTCTGAATTGCTTGTGAAACAGTGTCGTATTGTAGCGCAGACGAATGTCGTCGCTTGTTGTATTCCTTCCTCTGTATTCTAACTCGAATGTTATGCATGTACCTATTCTGTTGTTATTTATTGCGACTTTGGATGATGCCGTGCACTTTACCCACCTAGACATTCGTACCAGGAATAAATTCCGAAAAAGATACGATCTTGTGACGACAATTTCTGGTTTCCGTCCCTCATTTTCTTTCCATTAATGTAAATTTTAATTAAAGTTAATTACTTTCGTGTGTATCTTGATGTACATTTGTGTTTATAAAGAACTGTATTCCCGCAGTTCCGTCGTGTGTATAAAACGCTTTTCATAGTTGAAATTATTTGGCCAAGAATTCCGCGAGAACTGAATAAAACATCCGTTGTATTCATGTTTTGTGCATTTCTTGCTTTGTCGTACAGCTGAGCACTTGGAAGATTCAGTCTACGGTGCTGATGTTAGGTAATCCAGCAGACGGTGACTTCAAAAGTACCTCGTGAGCCATTGTTACTGGCTACAGAGTCGTTTGTGAAACTAGGGTGCTGAAGTTCCTCGTGTCGAAATTGGGACCAGGGCCTTCAGAATACGATAAGCACGAGTCTTGTCCACTATACCATCGTCATAAGGGTTAAATTGAAAGGATTTAATGTCATTTTTTTCTTGCATTCACAGTCGTCTGCATGTCGCCTGTCCGGCCTTGTACGCTACAAAATCTCGGACTCGCTGATTGCCCAAAAAGGTCTGGAACACAGTTGTCTATTGCTAGTAATTATATAATCGTTTGAATATACTCATACTGTAAACAGGTTGATGAATCAAACACCTCATTTTTCTACATAATCTCCCTAAACTTCAACAGTCTTGCGCCAGCGAGAAACAAGAACATATATTTATTTCTTTTATCAGTTTTAATATCGTACTCCCAACCACTTCTTCAGCAACCTCGTCATCATTCCCAACCCTTTTCCCACGCATGGTATCTCTGAGGGCTCCAAAGAGGTGGACATCTGAGCGAGCGGGATTTGGGCTGTATGGTGGGTGGCGAAGAACTTGTACTTAACTGCTTCCATCGGAGTCGTTAGGTGGATGTGCTCAGTGATTTATGTGACTCATAGAAGCCACTTTCTTCTTTCTTAGAGTGAAATTTAATTTATTAGCGAAATCATAAAAAAAACAACGCTTGAGTCGCAGAAGTGAGCAGTTTGGTTTGAATTGTTCTCTTTATTTCCTTTGTAAAGAATGTGTCGCAGATACATAATGAGAAACACGATGCAATTCAACCATGTCTGTTGCACTTCACACTGTGAATTCAGTATAATTGGCTTGTGTGTGTGTATTTTGAGTGATGCGGATATTTCTGGTTGTGAGATTGTAGAGTTTTTCTAGGCGGTGACTATGAAGATTACTGTCTTATGTTATGTGACGCCGTTTAGTTATGTGTACCGACGTTTCAGAAGAATCTGTCGCTTTCTTAACACTAGTAATAAATAATAACTCAACGTGCGGGCTTAACAGCGCAGGGTTAACTACGAAATAATAATAATAATAATAAATTTTACGCATACAGAGTATAATATATTCATTGTTATAAGCGGAGCCAGAGTAAAGTATTCTGTATGGCGACTAGGCCACGTGCTGGAGAGCCCGGGGTTTGAATCCCGGCAGGGGGAAGGGACTTTCCTCCAAAACGTGCAGACCGGCTCTGGGGCCCACCCAGCCTTGTAATCAGTGAGTGTCGGGGTTCTTTTCGTGCGTAACGAGAACGACTCACCTCCATCTATTGCCGAGGTTAAGACTGAGTGGAGCTCCTCGTATATGCCTTCATGGCATGAACAGGGGAGTCTTTACACTTACCATTCTAATAAGCAAAAGGTTACACTGAAATTTAATAGCTTTAAAACGTAGTGCGAAGAAGGATATAATTTGATATATCATGTATTTTATAGTATTCATGAAAGTATATTATTTACCCGCTGAGTCCTCGTGCCTCGCCACTAGTAAGAATGAGCGGGTCTAGTTTGTGGCAACAAACAGTCATCATTATGAGGAATTAGAGGAAACAGTATGTGGTCTTTTGCGAGGATGCCTTTATACGAATATGTGTGTCGGTCAGCTGGGGTAAGAATTGGCATTTGCAGACTGTCATCTTGCGTGTCTCTTGTGTAAGTCTAGTATTTTGTTTGCAGACGGTTGTCGCCGATATATCTTACCCCTAAGATGTGTAGTCCTATCTTAGGATTATACTCGCATAAGCGGCGATGTGGGCCCTTTGCATTTTTCTTGATTCAGATATGCCGATGGCCACAATCCAATATTTGAGACGTGACTCTCCCTATGATGGCTGTATCAGAACAGGCAATACGTACAGAACGCTTGGTCGTTTCTGCAGTTCCTGCCTCATACTTAGAGAGGTTACCATACCAATGCCATTTCTTAACAAAGAAAGCATGCCAACTGAAGGTTTATCTTTGTAATAGTTTACAAAAGTGTTTTTTTGCACCACGCCCTTGTCCTCAAACTGCTCAATCCCTCTGCCTTTCATACAAAAAACGTTCCACGTTGCTGAGCGTTTTCGAGCATTGCTGCAGAGCGTTTGTTAAAATAGCTCTGTTCTTCTGTCCGTTCGTATGAAACAACTCTCGTACTGATGAACGAATTTTCGTGATGTATACTAAAATATGTCGGGCCACTCTGCCTTTGATTAAAGTCGGCCAGTGACAACACGATAGTTGACATGAAATTTGCGCACGCTGGTAATGGCATCTCGGGTTCAGTCGTCTGTAACGCGCTGAATTTGATCAAAGCGAATAATGTTTGGAGTAGAAGCTGTAGAGAAAAGCGAAACGCAGAGCCAGTTTGGATGCTGTGGAAAAGAGAGAAATCACTGCCTGTGCCCGAAAGCAACCGCTACGACTTTTAGCGGAATTGAACAGAGTGAGCGAACGTTCTTCAGTTATCATACTTTTTGTACGTTTTATAACATAGTTATCTAAACGAGATGGCTCAGTAAAGTTGCTGGCTATAGGCTGGACGATCGGGGCTCATTCCCGGCGGCGGCGGCAAAGACTTGCCTTTTATCCAACACGTCCAGGCGGGTCTGTTTCCACTTAGACCCCTATCCAGTGGATGCTGAGAACTTTCTCCCCGGGAAAAGGTGGCCGAAGCGTGGTTCTTATCACTCACATGAACGTATTGCCGTGGTTAACTATACGTGAAGCAGCACTCCCACGTGGTGCTTAGCACAAAGACACATTTACCTTTACTTTAACGAGCTGCGTGCCTACTTTTACAGTGGATGTAATATACTCGTCAAGTAGAGATAGCTTAGTCAATATAGCAACGAGACTACGGGCTAGATTACTGGGAAGTCGGGATTCGATCCCTGGAAGGTCCGGAGATTTTTCTGCTTTCCGCATTATCTAATTCAGTTGTGGGCCCCACACAGTCTCCAAACCAGTGGGTATCGAATTTCTTTTTCCGGGTTAAAGCGGCCAGGAGGTGAAGCTGACCAATTACCTCCGTCTGGTGCCGAGGTAAAGAATGCGTGGAGTATACCTTCACGTCTGATGTGTTCTTATGGCGTGACACTGAATTGACAACGGGGAGACCACATTTTAACCTTGGAATTTATCTCCTGATGGTGCAAAGACATACTGAAAAAGAAATAATGGATGACGTATAGGCCGAGTAAGTGTGATGTGTTCATATTACCATGAATAAGCGTTTTTATAAACAGGGATAGCATGAATAAACAACTTTATGAAAAGGAAACCAAAAAAATATGGGTGATGATGACGATGATTGCACGGTAGCAGCAGCTGTAGTAGTAGTAGTAGTAGTAGTAGTAGTAGTAGTAGTAGTGGTGGTGGTGGCAGTAGTAGTAGTAGTAGTAGTAGTAGTAGTAGTAGTAAATAAGTCACCACCAACAGTAGGCAGTGCATTATGTAAACTGTAGTCGCTCTTGGTTGAGACAGCTATCCGCCCTACAGAGGTGTATGTCACTCGGGCTTTTGGGCCAATTATCGGCGATTGCTGTAAATACCACAGGGTTATGCAAGCAGATGTGTCTTTATGAGACATTGCGAATAGCATATCGTGTGCCTGACCATTACCTTAGGGGGCAGAGGGAGTGTAGGTACTCGTATAGCTCCGTGCATTCTTTATCTTGTCAACAGATTAACATACTTTTATGCTTCGACGGCTGCATTCTTAGGGAAAGAACCTCCGGGTAACTTCAGCGGGAGGTCGGGAGGGCCACAGGAGTTAATTTCAACATGGTGGCGAATAGAAAAATACATGCTTCTATCGGGAATCGAACTTGGTCGTCCTGCCCTTAACAAGCATTTACTGCCTTTGCTATCCCGCCTACCAAATGAAAACTACAAACAGTGAATTCACTTTACGTAGCCGTCTTCGTTCCGCTGCTAATTCATTCTTCCATATATAGATATTCTGAATGCTTTGTTTTCGTGCATCCTGTTTGAGATTAAGAAGTGCGAGGTGGACAAGACGTAGGCATATAACAGGATGACAGAAGCGAGAAATGTGGGCAACAGTTTGTTTGACAGAACCCCAGAGGAAGACCGTGCGCGGTACTTTGGCGTTCACGACGTGTCGTGTTCGAACAGATACAGTGTGTGCGTGATTTCAGGCTTCCGCTACGTTGTAAATGAGATCTTCACTCTTGTGGGATGTTGCACAGCATTGATTGATAGTTACCGACGTTTCACGACAACCTATCGGTCCCATCTTCAAGGGGCAAGCAGTCCAATAGATCCAGCATTACACTGGGTTAAGTATCAGAAATTTAGAATCATTACTACCGACTTTTGTGATGAGGATGCTGAACCGCATACTTCCAACTTGGAAGTTCTTAATCAGCCGAATCCTGCACAAACGATACCTGTTTCATGAAGTGCCTGACTGATGGGGCGAAAGTATTTTCTTTCGCAAGTGATACGGACTTTGCGGGTGCACCACCGTACAAGAGCAGTTCGTAAAAAGTGCAGCGTAATGCCACTAGAAGCGGAAAGGCACTGTACATGACACGCACTCCAAAGACAAGGCGTAGGAATTCATTATAGGTCACCGTGCCCAAGACATATTATCTTGCCATTGTAATGCTGATGAACGAAGACTCTGCAAAAGCGTTGGGGGTGTGAGTTCTTACAGTCTGTAATCCGCTCTGCATCTCAGACTCCCAGCTTTCAGCGATAAATGGTGTGATATTTTACAGGTAAGCTACTTATTGTCATTTGTGACACACACACACACACACACTGCCACTAACTATTCTCGTCTTACGGGTTTGCATTCCTTTACCGCATTGCACCATGAAGTGGAGGCGCTTCTTGTCCGAGAACTACTTTGTGTCTGCCGTTTATAGCAGTGACACGCTGACAGGTGGGCCCCTTCATAATTTTGTGCTACGGGCAAAAAAGTCACATTAGAAAGCGAAGTCATAGTAGTAAAGTAACGTTTGGCTTGGTACTCAGGGAGATACCGGCTGCACACCTCGGCTCAGGGCCGGTTGTCCTCACTTTTGTCAGTCCCTCCACCCGAATGCCTCTATAGGACCTTAAAAACGTGCTAGAACCGCATCTTTTGACATCCTTGATACTTCATCATTCTTCAGTCGCTCAGTGCTGCATAATCTACAAAGTGAAACTGCAAATTTAAATTTAGTGAGATGGGTCTTCGTTCAGTGAAGCATATCTCAAGCCTTGGACGGCTAAGTGATTTCACGTCGGATGTAATTTTGGAAGTCTTTAAGGGTTAAAACAAAATTCTTCTTCCATAACAGGCCACTGTCATAATTTCCTGCCCAAGAAAAGCCTGAGGCAGTCCTTTTAAAGACAAAGGTTAACCTGAATTATGTAGAAAGACTCGGTTCATACGGCGCAGTAACATACACTCCGTCTCGGTTATAAAAACCAGTCAACGCTCTTTGGGGAAGTAATCGGTTTTTTAGCGTTCTGTTCATTCTGGCGGTTTTAGGAAGCTGCGTGCGTCTGTTTGTCCCCTTCAACAGCAGGTATGGTGATTATGGGTACTAATTGACGTCTCTGTGGAACTTGGTAGGACACCAAGCCATTTTGGCACGTGCGTCTACGTGTAAAAGACGGGGAATAATATACCACGCAAGAAACACGAGAATTACAAAAGTTTAGACCGAACACCGGAAGCGAAGGCATTACTAGGGAGCCGTAAGTGTAGATTGGAAGGTAATATTAAAGTCGGTCCTAAGAGTATGGAGGTTGTGGATTAAATTAATCTGGCTTACGATAGGGATCAATACTGTGTTCCCATGAACACGGGGTCCATAAAGACAGGGCCTTTCTGATTAGATTTGGTGTTGCATGAAGCGGATGTCTCCATTGCGGGCGGAGCCTGTAGGCAAGAGGGGCGTTGTCTGACACCCGAAGTATTGTACGCGGGGCAAGCCTTTCCTCCACTTCTCTCAGAAAAGAAATAAATTGTGAAAAAGAGTGAAATACCAATAGCAGGCAACACGGAATACGGAATTATTTGTTCTAACGTGAGAATTCCCTGAACAGTGTATGTTTGTGTCGTTTATTGTGATCGAAATTGAATAAAATTAAATAAAACCGCGTGGATTTCAAGTGACGTGAGGGCAATTTTTGATGAAACTCAAACGTTTGCTTTCCTCCTTGACCGCTTTGTGTGCCGCCGTCTTCAGTGATTTCTCATCCCAGTTGGTATCCCAGGTTGGGCTTCGGTGCTGCAAATATCATCTAACTTCCAGGTTGAGATTAGAACCCGAGGCCTTATGAATTTTGAAGCAGCCGTTTTGACCACTACATTCTGCCGTTCGGTCTTACTCAGAAAGTACATTTTTTTTCTGTCTGTATCTTTATGTATCTATACCACATGCTACTAGGTGTATCTAGAGATATTTCTTTATTCGTCGATTCTGCATTAACCTTTTAAAGCCTAGCGGTAACTTTACGTACCACCAGGTTTAACATTAAAAAATTCTACGTTGTACCCACATTGCGTTTATGTGTTTTGTACGGGTCTCAGAACAAACAGCAACGTTTGCCTTATAAAACATTAAGAGATCGGTTTTTATAACCGAAGTGGAGAGTGTTTACAGCGCGGTACGCACTGAGTCCTTATATAAAACAGATACTCTTCGTCTTTAAAGGGTTAAAGGCTACAGACGCTTCCTTCAAATCCGTACATACTCTGCTTTCATTGTGCATTGGATGTAGTGTTATTAATTTATCGAGTTACCCGCCCAGCCTCTAACTGAGGTTGCGAAAAACGCAGTTTCTTTTTCGGCTTGGGGGACGATGATGAAATCTCAATCTAACGGTATTCGAAACGGATAGCAAGGCAGCAATACTGTTTTACGTCGTTGAGTTTACACATTTTTTGCCTGCTGCGGACCACCTCGTATCTGTAACCATAGCACGCCTATATGAGCTAGTAATAAAAAGTGGAAAAAGAGGGGGAGCTTTGGCTCAGTTACCAAAGGTCGCACGACGGTTGCTTCTCAGCTGGTAGTTTAAGAGAGAGAAGATACAGAGAAACAAGGACTGTAGCTGAGCGACTCATGAATATTCAGAGCAGCATTGTCCGCCACTCAGTCCATCCCTTCTAGCCTCCCTACCTTGCTCTGCGGGTCCCACTGTATATACATAGCGAAACTCACCCAAAGGATTTTCCATACAGTTTCACACTGCTTCTGCCATTGCTGCTTTGACTGCATTTACCTTACGGCCCCTTTTCAGTGAAGTCGACAAACAGTTTCCTGCTACCTTTTGGCGTCATTAAAATGGGGCAGTACGTGACAGGCCTTCATATAGAGCGAGGCACGAACACATGTTTTTCCACTGTGTGACGCGTTTTGAAGATCGCATGCTAACAGAACGTGTTTGTAGTCAGAGAGAATCCCAGTTTCAGGGAAGTGTTGAGTACGACAGATAATAAGAGTTTAATAGTTGAGTGGCTGCGATTTGTTCTTTGCTGGATCGGATTGTGGCCCAATTTTCGCGGTTTTCCTCATGCAGTCCTGGCACGTTCGTTATTATTTACTGAAACACATCTTGCTATAATTCTTCCACGTACTTCGCAAGTCACAATCTACAGCTGTCCTTCAAGCGACCTTACCATATATAAGTATGCTGTTCGGAAAGCGCCATTAAATGAAATAAACTGTGTATGAATAACCTACTGTGCAGACTGACGTTTCCAGGGTGTTCCGAGGATCGATTCCTACCGGTAACGAATTGGAATTGTCTGGCGCCATGCTGTTGGGTTTTCTGCTTTCTCCGGGGTGAGTGACTGTCTTGCAGTCAGTTACCGCCTGGCTGGAAGAGTGTAGGGGAGTTCTTAAGCGGTGGTGTGTTGCCAAGCCCGCAGAGAGTGAGGCGCGGGTGTAAGGGGTGCAGGTTTGGTCAGCTTAAAAGAAATCATTAAGACTTCTGTCCTCTGTGATGTGATGCCGTGTAATTTGGTAGCTGAAGGTGGAGGCAGTAGGTTGCTCTGAAACGTTGGCTGTCTGTCAAATTACACGGTGTCACGCGACAAAGACAGTAATTTCTGTGTTTCCTCCGTGGGAGCCCCTCGCATGTCACACAGAAGAACCATGTTTATTTGCCTCTGTCGTGGTACGTACAATGGCCGAGGAATTTGCCCGGAGAGACGCTGTCCGAGAGTCGAACAGAGATAGAATGCAGCTTGTGACATTGTATTTCACGCTTACCTCTTGTTTTCTCCGCCAGTCAGTATTGTAACATCAAATCATCTGCTCGGTATCCAAGAAATAGCATTTTTAGCAGCGGCAACATTCGTGATCTGTTTTTAAACCTTTGGGCGAAAAGGATCAAAGTCTCGATAACGTTGATATGCCGATTTTTATCCGATGCAATTTCATGAACCAGAATTTCCTTGAGAAGCTGTCAGTTTCTCATCTGACTCTTTTTATGGAGGCATGTTCCTAGGAGGCCTACCTGTGGACCATGTCTTGAGCAAGTTGTATGTAACCCAGCTGCTTACAGTGTGGGAGATTGAGGTGTTCTGGGATGTTACGCCGTGTCGTTGGGTGACTGGGTCCTCACGCCTAGCAGAATCTTAACGCTGTTTTTGTTGGATTGACAATAAAAGACCCATGACATACTTCAGTCAAACACAACTTGTATTGTTCAAAATGATCAGCTACATGTTTCGGCTTGTAATAAAGCCATCATCAGGCTGCATGTGCGAATCACGGAGATAAAACTGCTCTTAATTTTATTTAATTTTTTATTTTTTGACATGATCCATCCCGCTGTGCATGTATAGTCAAACAAACAACACGATATGTTCCGGTCAATACACCTTACATTCAGTATTTGCGTGATTCTTATACATATGCAGCGCAATGATGACTTTATTACAAGCCAAAATATGTAGTTGATTATTTTGAATAATACAGAGTTGTGTTTGACGCCAGTATATTGATGCCTTATTGTTATTATATACACAACGGAATGAACCACCTCAGAGTCAAAAAAGCCTTGTTGGATTTCTTGACCCTCAAAGATAAAGGCATTACGTACCTTCGAAACGTGGGGAACCACTCGCCCAACGGCACGGTGTCGCAATCCAGGAGACCTGAATCCTTCTCACTGTCTGTTCCTTGCATGCCCATTTGGATGTTCTCCCGTCATTTACATCTGTCTGTCTCGTGGACTCGTCCTTTCCGGCGTCGACGTTCTGCAGTGAACGGATTTTTTAAGCTTTGGGGTTGTTAAAATCTCATCCTTCCTAAGTTTGATCGCTATCCTGTGGTGGCTGGCTGCGTCTGCTTACGTAGTCTGTTTGTTGATACATCCCGTGGGCTATCTGGAGGCCGTCTCCTCCGTCCACTGCCTGAGGACACGCACGCCATTTTGTGACGGACAAAGAGGTCTGCTCAAAATGACACACTAAATCTTAATCAGAAATCCATGGGGAGGGGGGCTGTAAGAGAGCTAGCTTCAGGGGGTGCGTTATGAATAGACCATGAAAATTCCTCATACCAAAACCCTTAAGGTTTGATTCTGTCTAATGCGGAACAGCTGAATGTAAATAGCATACTTGTGGAAGGTAATTTGTGCGAAGTGTTGGTATGTGCGCGACCACTTGGGAGACCCAGGCGTAGATGGGAGGATAATATTAAAATGGACCTTCAAGACGTGCGATGGGGGATGGATTGGATTGAGGTGGCTCAGGATAGGGGCAGGTGGCGGGCTGTTGTGAATGTGGTAATGAACCTCCGGGTTCCATAAAATGCGGGGAATTTCTTGACTAGCTGAGAAACTGTTAGTTTCTCAAGAAGGCCTCTACTCCATGGAGTTAGTTAGGGTCAGTCAGTCGGTCGGTCGGTCGGTCGGTCAGTCAGTCAGTCAGTCAGTCAGTCAGTCAGTCAGTTAGTTAGTTTAGTTAGTTAGTTAGTTAGTTAGTTAGTTAGTTAGTTAGTTAGTTAGTTAGTTAGTTAGTTAGTTAGTTGAGTGGTTGGTATGTGCGTTCGGATCAGCCAGTGTGAGCAGAATGGCCACTAGTATTCTTTACATCTGTTGCGAGTTCACGTATGCAGGGTATTCCTTACAGCATGTGTCAAACTTCAGTATGTTATTTTATGTGTCGCTTTCACTAAAAATTGCTGTGTCAGCGTATGCCCGATCATCAACCGTCACATCGCTACGAGCATTTTAACCCACGTACATGGCCGTAACCGAAATTTTTAAAATACCTATGTTTTATCATACTCTTGAAATAAAAAGGAAGTTTGTATGTCAGATAACACCGTAACGTAAAGATACCAAAGAAGCCTTAACCTGCTGTACAACATATGTCTTATAACACCACAAAACAAGGGCAGAAATTAAGTCTTGCCCTACTGTATATACAATACCAAGAGAAATGTATATGTCGATAATGGTGCAAAAGAAAGACATCAGTTTTTCGTCAAGTTACCGATTTAGTTAGGTTACAACACGGAAGAAAAATCAGTTTTGGTAAGACCAAAGAACATCCGCTTTCTGTTATGTTTCACTGTTTACTGTTTAAGATGACCTCCACCCGTCTGTATGCTCAAATCGTTGTTCCAGAAGAGAACTTCGCGGTAGTAATGTTTGACAGAGATACGAGTAAGCGTGAAGGCTCTTCGTAAGAGCTGATAAAGAGTCGCTGTCTGTATAAGACATTGTGCAAGCATTTACTGGTAAGGCCTGAAGTGAACTGCGACAAACATCAGTCATTCTAGTCAACCTCTGGCTCGAAAACAGAACCCCCAATCTTCGAATACACAGCAGGATTGCAAAAAAAAACTTGCCGCGGATTTCGGTATTCGGAGAGTCAACGGTCTGTTTCCATCATCTGCGTCGTTCACATAATTATTCAAGCATCCGCCGTCAACCCCACTAATCTCACAGCAGAAATGTGAGAGGCTGTAAAAACAGACGTGAAAAGTTCTGTGCCTTCTTACTGGCCTTTGTTCATTGACGATTGTACGAGAAACTGTGGCTGCGAAATAGTACGTAGGCTCACTTGAATTCAGTCGCGAGTTTTGTCAGGTAGTTACACCACTAATCAGTGTGCCACCTGGCACATTTGTGCAACATAAAACCTTGAGTACTCGTGGGGACATGGGCATTAACAACACATGAAGAGACGCCACAGAAGCTCCATTATGTACTTTGTTTTTTAGTAGTACATGCTGTGCCAGATTTCAACATAATATAGTAAAGTAATGTTTTTGTAAGTCACATGGAGTCACAAATTTTTTTTTACAAACGTAGCAGATAGCAGATAAATCATTTCATATTAAAGGCATCCGCGTCTCTCTGTCTGTCTCACACACTATTTATATTTTAAGTTGGAATTTTTGTGTTTGAATGGGGGCCGCGGTGGCGCAGTTGCTTGAGGCACTGCGCTACAATCCGGAAGGTCGCGGGTTCGGTTCCCGATGGTGTCATTGGAATTTTTCATTGGCATAATTCTTTCAGTCGATTCAGCCTCTAACGGAAATGAGTACCAGGAATATTTCCTGGGAGGTAAGCGCGGCCTTACCACCTTCAAGTGCCGATTGTCTGGAACCCTCAGGGCCTGTCCAGGCCTGTAATGGGATTGCTTTACCTGTGTTTGAATATTTGGTATGAACGGCATTTTATACTCAAAATTTAGCTGTCTAATAGGCTGTAATTTAGCTATAATGTCAGGAGCATCCTGAAGATTGAGAAAAGCGACTGTCGGCTTCGTCCTGCCTGGCTGTCCGTCTGTCCACATGGAACAACTCGGCTCCCACTGGACGGAGTTTCATGAAACTTGGTATTTGAGGATTTTTCGAAAATTTGTCGAGAAAATTCAAGTTTGATGAAAATGTTAGCAGGAATAGCGAGTGATTTATGTGAATACCTGTGTACTCGTACATTTATAAGGATATCTCGCTGAATTCTTCCTAAAATGAAACATGTTCCAGGCAAAGGTTTAAAGAAGCTTCGAAACACACATTTTATGTTAATAAATTTTTCCCGAAAACCGTGCCGTTTATGAGATAATGTGGAACGACATGGTAGAGCCATACACGCCAAAGATGGCAATATAATACGTTCGTGCTTGGTGGAACTGACGTAGTGGAAACAAAGAGGCGGGCTGCAGTGAATTGTATAGACTGAGGTGTGACTTCTGCAAGAGTGTTCATGGACCGTCAGGTCCATATCAAGGATCGCATCCGGCCGCCGTACTGCTGTATATGCCCGGCTTTCGGTAGACTGATGTTGTAGTTTTGATTATGGTTGCAATTGTAATGTAATTTGTATTTGAATAATTACAGTTGTTTAATTACGTAAAAACGTTCTAAGAGCAAAAAAATTATTCTCATGAGACCTTCCCGTCAGGACTTTGGGAAGGAGGCAGTTTTAGTACTCGAGGAATAATTATATTTGATACAACTGAAATGATGTTTGAAAGGGTTGGTCCCTTGCTGTATGCAAATGAACACAAAACAAGACCAGCTGAATGAGGTGTAGGCCAGTAGCAAAGGACGTGTCCAGTACTCCCATCACCTGCAGTACTGCTGCTACATTGGAACGGACAGGCGTCCAGACGTGTCGAAGTAAGCGCATGTGTGGTTCAGGATTTTAGCTCAGACCATCTGTTTATTGCTGAAGTTACTGCACGAAGAAGTGGCATAACTGCATTGTTATATTGCTAGCAGTAATTCGAGCTGATGAAGGTGTGGTAGATAGGCCTAGTTGTAATTAATGCGCACAAGGGAGGGGGAATTTGTTTACTTAATATGTGCAGACGCGGATATAATCCTTTTTTCCCCTTATTTCCCTTTTTCAGAAGCGTTAAACGTTCAACGCGTTGGCATTTCCGTTTCATGAACACTGATTATTAACTTCTATGGTGTAAGTAATTCACATAGCGTAAGTTAAGATCGTCTGAGAGATATGCATTAACGTAAATAGGTGTGTGTTACATCTGTATGACGGTAAACTTGCATTGTACGCTTAGCATCAAACGCATCAACGAATATTTGTTTGAAGCTTTGAACACAGTAGCTGGTCATCATCGCCTAGAGAAGTAACCCCATGACAACACCGTAAGAGTTCAGCAATTGGAGTGGAGAGACTACTGCAGGTGATGTGAGGGGCATTTAAACCTCGAAGTGCGTTTAATGTACAGTCAGTATGCAGTATAATAACTTACTTCCACCACATTCTTTATCCATTGACGTGGTGTCAATAACTTGTCCAAATGCACATTTCGCAAGACAGATTTAAATGATTCATCAGGTAGCACTCTCGCATTACAGTAGTTCCCGCAGCCGCCGTGTTATTTTCCATTTACCTAAAGGTACACTAGAAGTTCTACATGCTGCAGAGGTCGAAGAAACGACAGTATTATAGATTTGTTTTATACTGCGGGATTAGGTAAGATTATGGTTACGCGAACATTAATTGCAAAATGAAGTGTAAGGTTTTAGCTGCTTGCAGGATCCTTAAATGCGGTCCTTGAGCAAGTCACGGTCATTAACTGTTTTGTCTTACGTTTTGAAGCTTGTGCCTGATGATGGCTTTGTGGAAAAGCCTAAACATGTAGCACATTTTGGACAATAAAAGATACCCTCTGAAATGTAGTTGTTATTGACAGGCTGTCTGTTCATTTGTGTGTCTGTTTGTTGTTTCAGTCCGAGCAACACGGCACTCAGTTCGCTGGATCACCTGAAGGAGTACCTGCAGACGCAAGGCACGTGTAAGTGTGGGTTGGAGTGCCCACTCAAGTGTGATACTGTCTTCAGCTTCGACCCTAAGGTAAGATCAACAAGCTGGTCTCTAGGGTGTCACAGTAGATTAAACTGTAGCGTGTGAGTCATCATGAGGTAACGGCCTCACTCGCGTGTGGGAAGTTCGTCAAGCGACGGAAGATATGCCAGTAATATTGGCCGCCTGTTAACAAAATTTTGGGTTTCAGTATCATTGAATATCTTAAGATACAGGGACAGTATTTTGTCTAACTCGTATTATTCTTTACGCAAACTGTTTCGCTCTACAGCAGGCAGCACAGCGCTTGCTCTGTTCCGATTTACCGCCAGATTTGGCTCCACGCCTTGTAGTGTATTATTTGTGTATGGCGAATGAAGTCGACGGGGATCGACCCTGTATGTGAGCTGTTGCCAACGTATCTAGAGTGACAGAAACCACCCGTATTCTTCATTGTAATGATTGTCGCACCTTCTATGATTGACTGACGTTTTTGCTTGGATGCGTAGGAATATATGCAATAAATTAGTCGCATTGAAGGGGTTCTTAAGAAAGCAGGGTGTGATCTCGCGAACTGGATTAGTCTGGCTTAGGATAGGTTTTGGTTGCAGACTGTTGTGATCACGTTAAGGAACCTACAGACAGGGAGTCCCCCCCCCCCCGTGCTTGACTGCGTGAGGGACTGCTAGCTTTTCGGTCTGTGGGCTTCTTGGGGGAGGGTGGGGACAGGAAATCGACTTATTAGCAGAACTAAAGATAGAATTATTTCCTGACAAAACGTTACGCAATCGACATGCGTGCTCGAGTGCATGCAGATGTCGTTAGCGCGTTCTTGCGTTGTAGAAAAGCGCATTTAAGCATTCTTTATGGTGTAAACAAATGAAGCTTTATGTGCAGACCACAAGAGTCCGTCTATCCGTATGTGAGCTGGTGTCAACGACAAAACCGTTTGTCTGATTTTCATGAAATCCGGTTAGGATTTCTTTACAAAAGGGTGCTGAGCAGGTGTCAGTTTCGTGAGAAGAAAGGCGGCCGCAGCCGTACTTTACATACGAGTATAAATGAGTTTTAACCCTACTTTCCGCTTTTATTCACCGATTTGAGTGATTTTCGGTATAGAAGAGCCTCGTGTAATGACGTTCAACATTTATGAGTTTTGTGTAAGCCGATGCAGTGAAAGGTACAATCTACGTAAGGGCTTAAATAAAATGTTGTCCATATTTTCCTTTCCTATCCTATCTGAATAAACTTCGGAACAGTACGTATCCACAGAAGTTTATTGAGTGACTGCGAGTTCCGTGCAAATTGGCGCATTGAAAGCCATACTTTACTTTAGAGGCGTAAGTGAATCGCCCATGAAACAGCAATTTGTTGTAACACGGTTCTACAGGAGACAGAAAAAAACATGATAGATCATTGATAGACCAGCACTTAAGCACGTAATGTTTTTACGTAAATGTAAAGTGAAGTAGCTTTTTTTGTGGACACACAACATTTTGACAGAATGTGTGTTTGTAACCCAAGTGTCTCGTAATGCTGGCATCTCAGTTTGACGAATCGTGTCTGTTAATGGCGAATTGCTGTTTCGTGAGTCAAATTTATATACACGTTTCACCGTCCGATTTCAGTAAATGTCGGCACACGAGATCTAAACGCAATGATGTTGGGAATGTGAGTGTCTTGAAAATGGGTTTAGGGAAGGCCGTGCGTTTCTCGTGTGCGTGCGTCAAATTACATTCACGCATGTACCGTGAAACCGTGTATATAGAAAGCAAATGATATTCTGGTAAAGTCTGTGTTTGTCTTCAGGAAGCACACCATCTGCAATCCTGTTTTTAGCATTCTCATATACACTTTTTTTTTTCTGCGAAGATAGACGGATCGACGACATGTGTGTTACGTAGCGTGGCACACATTCGCTGTAAACGTTTCATGTTGTAGGCGAACCTTGACGTATTGTAGAACCGCATATTCGATTTTAAATGATCCATAACCGTGCGATGAACAAAACCAACCAATGCACAGAAGTTTATGAAAATATATTATAAACGTAGTAATACCTCCTACTTTGGGCCACTCATGTGGCTATCCTCAGGAAGGTGCGTTACGAAGAACAAATACGGTGAGATGTTAAGAACGTTTTGTGAACCAGTGCACATGTAAAATTTTAAATATTAAAATTAGATAATCTAAAGTATATATTGTAGTTTAAAATAAGTTAAAAATTTAATTCTCAAAGTAACAAACACTATATAATTTTATCTATCAGGGTATTACCAGTAACCTCCTACACACATATTTCTTTCCTTTCAGGTTGGTGACATACATACTACTTACATACACAATTTGTTACATATCAGAATAAACTTTTATCTGTGTTGTAAACTATAATACGTGTTTAAACCATGTAACTTTAATATTTAATACTTTATATGTGGATTGTTTCACATAACTATTGAAACATCTCAGTGTATTTATCCTTCGTAACTTACCTCCCTGAGGATGGCCACATGAGTGGTCGAAACATGTAGGAGGTGCACTGTGTTTATAATAAGTTTTTATAAACTTGTATGTATTTGTTAGTTTTAGTTACCGTATCTCATATCCGATTTTTAACGCCGCAGTTACTGCAGGTGTGTTGGAGATCACTTACCGTTTGTCTGTGTGTTAAGTTTTCAGCAGAGTCCATTTTAGTCAATATACCAAAAATAAAAGACGTTTGATTTTCTCTGTTCTCGCTTTGGTCAGCAAAGAAATATGTAGGTGTGCAGTACCAGTAGACTATTTTTATAACAACTGTTGCCCTAGTAACGGTAGTCGCCGATCAGCATAAGAATTACAGCAAGGAAAAGAGATGGAAGCTGAATTACGCAGCCGTAGCAATTTAAGTTATTTCCATACTGAATTAGTGCATTTGAACGAGGCGGAGCTTGTACACATTCGTCGCTTGACCTTTGGTGGAAATTGTGTAGCGTGTTTGTGAAACGTGGAGCGATTTGCATCTCTAATGCGTCGCAGTTTTCGGTTGAAGGACAGAGAACGCTGAACGGGTGGAGTGACAGCTACTGCATAATGAGGTTTAATGTATATTTACTGAGTCTTTTTACAGAAATAATGCGCTGTGGCGCAGTTGGTTGAGGCACTGCGCTACAAACCGGAAGGTGGCAGGTTCGATTCCCGATGGTGTCATTGGAATTTTTCATTCACATAATCCTTTCGGTCGCACTATGGCCCTGGGGTCAACTCAACTTCTAACAGAAATGAGTACCAGGAATATTTCCCGGGGGGTAAAGACGGTCGGTGCGTAGGGCTGACAACCTTACCACCTTCGTGTGCTGATTGTCTAATGTATATTTCCTGAGTCTTTTTACAGAAATAATGCGCTGTGGCGCAGTTGGTTGAGGCACTGCACTACAAACCGGAAGGTCGCTGGTTCGATTCCCGGTGGTGTCATTGAAATCTTTCATTTACTTAATCCTTTCAGCGGCACTACAGCTCTGGGATCGAATAAGGCTGTAATAGAAATGAGTACGAGGAATATTTCCTGGGGGGTAAAGGCGGTAGATGCTTCGGGCTGACAACCCTACCACCTTCATGTGCTGATTGTCTTGACATCTGGGAGCCTCAACCTCCTGGAACCCTAAGGGCCTGTCCAGGCCTGTGATGGGATTGATCAGTACATGCCATATAACTTTTAAAAGTCTCAGTATTCAGTGTACTGATGTTGGTCCAATCGATAATGTTTCTAGTCTCGGTAGGTGCACCACTGTACTCGCAGACGTCTTGAAGTTTATTCTTACGAGTCGGATGTCGATATGGTACCTTGACACCGGCCGTGGCTAATCCCGCTTCAGTTTTTGACTGTACGTATCATTCTAAATGCATCAGCACTAAATGACATATCCATACAACTTCGTTAAATATCGTATGAATCTTCTGTACTGTATTATTTCATGACACTGGCATTTGCGGCGATTGTATAGCGTCGGTGGCAGGTGAATGAGACATGAGTATGGAGCATGGATGTAATGATACTAACAGGATAAACTAAGTACTGGAAGAAAAACCTCTTACAAGTGTCACTTTATCCACCACAAATCCCACATGGACTGGCCTAGAATCGAAGCCGGGCCTCCGCTGGGAGGGGCAAAGTATTGATAATACTTGTAGTCCTGTCTTGTAGGCTGATGTGGTACATGTATTGACTTGTGTTTGGAACGTACGGGTACTGTCTTCGATTGTAGGCGGGCTACCGGTCGTTATGCGTACGGATTTATTGTTTGTGTTTCTCTTTTGTCAGTAGCTTGAAACAGATCGGCATTGGCTTCTTCCAAACCCTTGTCTGCCCACCATTTACGAACTTCTGTTCTCATTCGATGTCATTTAACCTCTGCAGTTTATATAGCGTCTGTAAGTAACTAAGGATAAGTCGGTTGTTCTTGCACTTTTGCATGTCGTGTCCATTAGTATGCCTATGCTGGTAGGGCCTGTAGGGCAAGACTTAATGCACATTTGGATCGCCCCTCTAACGCTTGGTCTGATTGCTGCCGCTTTCACATTCACTGTTTTGTTTGTCGAGTGCGAATACTTCTCCAGTTTCTTGGACTCCTATATCAACCCCCCCCCCCCCACACACACATATACACATTCATTCATTCATTCATTCATTCATTCATTCATTCATTCATTCATTCATTCATTCATTCATTTTCTCTTTTCCTGATGCTTTTGCTCGCGAGATTAAACATCAGTCACTTTGAGAGATCCGTTCCAGTCTTGTTTCCAGCCCCTTTCCTTTACGCTCTTCGTCTGTCCCTCGCCTTTAGAGTCGTGGCAGGTTCCCTGAAGCGTAGTGGTAAAGCCTCATCTGTTTTGGCACCACTGAGATCTTCCTTCCCGTTTATGTGGCAGTGTTCAGTAGTACCTAGTCTTTTGAAATGAGGCATCTCTTTTTAAGAGGGCGTAGCGCTTGTTGCTGTTGTAGTCATCTTAACGTAATCAGGTTAAGGTGAATCTGATACTCGGCCGTACTGACAGCGCGGCCTGGTGTCGTCAGGAATGCAGCCTATTGTTTAGACGAATACGTGTGGTCGTGTATCTCACTCCTCAACTGTGATGCGTGGCAGAATGTATGCTATTCATGAACGTTGTGAGTCACCTGGGATGTTCGGGGAGCGAACGCCGGAGTAGATTTTGATGGCTGCTGCAGTTGTACGAAGTTAGCATCATACAGTAAATACATACGTGCGGGTTCTTAGTGCGGAGGCATAGGTTCGGAGGGATTATGAATCTACTGACAAGTTTAATTTAAGGTAAGATGTGTGGATAATTTGTCTTTATGGCACAAAAGCCTAACTCGGGCCTTGGCCCGCCCCAGGGTTGAGATTTTTGGATCGCACACAGACATACACACACAAGCACGCACGCACAAACGGTAACACTCCTCTGAGTGAGTGATCGGCCGTCGCAGAGGCCGCTACCTACACAACACACAACAAACACACGAAACGAACATCCATACCATCAGTGGAATTCGAACCTGAAATCCCAGCAACCTAGCGGCCGCAGGCTTACGCCGTATGCCGCACGGCCACCGGGGTCGGCGTTTCGTTAATTACGAACGTGAATTTGTGATACGTTTTAGTTAATGTAATGGTGATTATCATCCACGCAGGGTATATAATGGCAAACAGGGAGATGACTGGATGAGAATGTTAATTCGGAAGGACGTGTTTGTTGCTTATTTTAAGCCGCTGTCCAAGGATTTGGTTTAGGGGCTGCGAGAGAACACTATAACCGACTGCGTAGCCGACCTCTGTGCCGAGAATGATGCCCCATACCTACCGAACAGGAGACGGGGTTCCTGACTAGTGCATTAGGACGTTCGGCTGATTGGGAAGGGTGGGGAAGGATGCAGTCGTCTAGGTGTACTTCAGTGTCCCAGTATTTGCCTTGGAAGACGCGAAAAACGAGAGAAGTCAGTCAAGGTAGTCGATTGTGCGCCCGAGATTCTAAGTTGAAGAGACGTTCCCAAAACAATTGCGGATTGTTACCGGTCAGTTGACGGGGGAATCAGTTGTTCTTGTGTCTTTATTCTAAGTCCCTGCTAGCGATTGGTGCTCCTTTTCGATTTACGGCAGGATTGTGCCGCGTACCAAGAGTCTTAAAAACCGGGGACTTTTCATGTGTGTGCACGTGTGCGTGCGCGCCTTGGTTGGATGAGTTGTTCGACGTAGTTTCGTTTCGTAGTCCTTCCATCTTCTACCTACTTGTTCACAGTAGGTGTCGAGGGTTTTTGTAATTTCATTTGATCACACTCAAGCACACACCACAGTCGGTAGGACTCCTCTGAACGATGGATCAGCCAGTCGCAGAAACCTCTACGTGACAACACAAACACTGTACAAGACAAACATCCATGCCCCTGGTGGGATTCGAACCCATAATCCCAGCAAGCGCTCGGCCGCAGACCCACGCCTTAGACCGCGCGGCCACTGGGATCGGCCGTGATTAATACTACCGATTGAAAATACAGGTAATCGTAACTTAATGAGAATTTTTTTTCCGTGTTCAACTCTTTTTCTGTCTGTGGATTGGGTGAGCTAATGGACCTGGAATCCCAGTCTTTGTGTTCATAACGAGAACTTCGTTCGAGTTTTGTGTATTTTCACAGTAGATTATTTTGCTGCGAGCTGTCGTGTAGACAGCAATTTTGTAAAACCAAAAGCTTGCTGATTTTTGTTATCATGGACATTGCGACAGTGCGTCGCAAAATTATAAAGAAAATCTTGAGTAGTCATTTATGTATTTTGCTCTGACCCTAACGCCATGTGTAGCTATCATAAGAAAATCTTGAGTAGTCATTTATGTATTTTGCTCTGACCGTAACGCCATGTGTAGCTATCACTGCTACTCCATTCATATCCTGAATCAGGATGCTAATAGGCTACCCCCCCCTCCTCCAATAGACTTTCGTATTCACCATTCACGATCGGCTTCCCATTTACTGCTGTATATTGTATTTAGCTGGAGCAGCAGCAATAAATGTTTCTACTCGATCACCTATGACTCTGCATCACAGATGAAAAATTCCAGTCAGTCCTACCAACTACATGGGAACTTGTAAGATCATGGGATAGCTCAGTTTGTGTAGTGACGAGGCTATGGGCTGTCCGATGCGGGGTTCGACTCCTGGCAGGAGCCAGAGATTTTATATTCTCCAAAAGATCAAAGCTCTATGGGACCCCTCCAACATTCTATTAAAGGGCTACCTGGGAGTTCTTTCGTCGGGGGTAAATCGACCGGGGTGTGAAGCTGACTGCTTACTTCATCTGTTGCCTGGTGAAGAATGAGTGGAGCTCCCCTTACATACCTTCGTGGCTTGCACGGGGCAACTTTACCATTACCTTTCGTACGATTCTGTTTTCTGACAATATCTGTGTGTCACCTACCCTGTTTTTGCTGCGACATTGTGTTGTAGTATTACACAACTGCTTCGCACTAGAAGTTCCTCTTCCAAGACTGTAATTTGGATTGATTGTACTGTCGAGGTAACGCGTGTATGTAATTTTGAGTGCTTCCCCTTGTTCTTCTTCAGGGTCACCGCGTTAAAAGATGGCTGCTGGACATGAACAACATGTTTACAAGATGTGCGCTATTGAATTCTCACGTCAGAAAGCCAGCCTTGCATGATAGCGACCTTGAAGTCGTTTTAATGTTTTATTAGCGAATAGGTTGTGCTTTTGAAGTACAGATGTCATAAAATTATCTGCGTTCGGTTTAGAAATTGAGTTCGGTTGGTTTGTAATTTTCTAAGAAGGTAATAAGGTGAACGAAGACGTGTATGTGAAAGTTATTGCTTTTTTGTGCTGCGGACAAGAAATTGTGCTGCCGATACAGAAGACTCTGTGATTCGAGGGCTTACCTTTACTGTCCTTTAATCAGATGTCATGTGAAGTGAATTAAAGTCTGCGCAGTATTAGGTTGAACTGTGTAATAACACTTTACGGCGTGTAACTACAGATAGTGATCTAAAAGTCCTGCCTTATGGTTACTTTACGTGGAAAGGAATATAAAGGTAATGTGCAACCTAATGATCCTGTCCGTGCACTGTAGGGTTGCGATAACGAATGTCTAGGCGTGCTCCAATGGCACACGCATGCAAATGCGCCAGTTTGGCATACATCATTGACCTTCACGTATGGTAGTTATATGTGCAAGTCGCTCTTACAGCTAATACAAAGCACAAATGAATGTTTTTATTTGCCTGTCGTGAAATAAGCCTTGCGCGGAAGGTTTGCAATTAAACTGTTAGATTTGCGAGACTGTACTACCTGTACTACTTCTGTCACACATCAAACCTGTACGACGAACCAGTTTATAGAAAACGGATATGTTATAATGTTGAGCTTTATCTATAGTTTGTAGGCGCGTTCGCAAAATTTCGAAATGCGACCATTACCTTTCGTCATGCCTGTCTGTGTGTCCGTCCGTCCACCCGCATGGAACAACTCGGCTTCCGCTTAATGGATTTTTATGAAATATGTTATCTGAGTATTTTTTCGAAAATCTGTCGACGTAATTCAAGTCTGATTAAAATCTGACAAGAATAACGGGTACTTTACATGAATACCTGTGTACATTTATGGTAATATCTCGCTGAATTCTTCTTAGAATGAGAAATGTTTTAGAAAAAAGTTATAGAGAAAGTCAAAACACATTTTGTGTTCAGTACCTTTTTCCCGAAAATCGTGCCGTTTATGAGATAATGTGGGAAAATATGGTAGAGCCGGACCGGCCACGGATGACAATATAATACGGCGCATGCGCTTTGCATGCTGGATAACTAAGCCTACAAACACACACTCAGAATATGTTCTGCTTATTAATTTTCCACGGCAACAGTGGTTACGCGAACGCCCTTCAATGTGACGTTTATACGTACATTGCCTTTCTTGTTATATTTTAACTGTATCGATACAAATGAAATTCGCCGGACAACCTTTGGTGTATCCTAATATGAAATGTAATCATGCTACTATGATCAGTTCCAGAGGTGAACCGTAGGGACGGACAGGCTTGATTTTCGTTCCAGTGACGGTGAAGGTATTCGACATGAATCTTTAAAGCCTTATTAGTTGTAATTTGCGCTGTTGCGGTGATCTGCAGGCTGTGGTAGCTAAGCGAGTAAGGGGAACATCTGTGCGCGGTCAGGGATGTTGCTTTGGCATCACGTCCGCCCCGACTGTGGGATTTCCCGGAGCGGGGGTAATGCGACAGGAGCGTGAAGCTGATGAGTCCTGTCCATCTGGTCCCGAGGTTCAGAATTCACGCCCTACTTACCATGTCATATGGTGCTTCGACACGAGGGCTTATGTTTCTAGTATTGTGCTTATCCTGACCCTTGATTAGCTTACCGTGTAATCTAAGGATGCAACGAATCGGATTACGGATTTGTCACTTTATCATTTTGTAATTGTTACCACATAAAAGTCTGCCAGTACAACTCAGTGCTTATGTTGCTTATTTGTTTACACATCACATTTTCTGACGTGTTTCCAACTGGAGACTCATTTGAAGGGCTCATTCAGCTGTGGACGCTAACTACATGTTAATGGTACGCAATGACTGGCATCGTGCATGGGACTGGCAGATCACTCGTCCAGAGGAGTGCTACCGTGCGTGCGTGCATGCGCGCGTGATTAAGGGTGATCACGTGGAACAGTAACCCTCTACGCCTAAAATGTGTAGGTGGACGGGGTCGGACTAAGAAAGAAGGAAGGGTAATTGGCGTCTAAATTACGTGATCATGGGGTTTTAAAAATGAACATTTTGTTCGAAATATGCCGGGTAGTGTGAGGTTTAAAGATACAAATAAATGTATATAAATATTATATAATTAATTGAACTGTATTCGACGGCCGTTAGCTAGTAATCAGGAAACAATACAACGGTATGTATGAGAATGTAAAACTTCATAATGTTCTCAGGTCCGTTGAGTTCGTTGGTGAACAAGCTACAGCTCGCTCAGTATATCGAAGCACAGGCGACGAAACACGAACAGCAGCAGCCGGCGCGAGATATGTTTCTGGTTACAGTAGTCGCACCATAACTCTAGTCCCTGAGCCCAAGTATTCATTGAACAGATCCGGAGCCACTTCCGTCCATTTCTATTTCTCATAACCTATCACACTAAAACACGTTCTAATGATATCCGTTATCCTCACTCTGCAGTGATGTTTCCAAGCAGCTGTGTCCACATTCGGGCTGCAAGGCTAGTACAGCGAAGCCTTTCTTTCGTTAGACCAACCGTATAAAATTAGATAATTACATAAATTACAGAGTTCATCCTTATGTAGTGTCCTAGATATTTTATACGTCAGCACATCAGGTCCATGGTAATTACTGGTTTATCCGATTCTCTCTTGCAAAACTTACAAGGCGAAAACGGCACTGTACAGGTCTATGTTTAACCCTTTAAAGACGAAGCGTGTCTGTTTTATATAAGGACTCCGTGCGTACCGCGCAGTAAACACTCTCCACTTCGGTTATAAAAACCAGTCTCTTGATGTTTTATAAGGCAAAAGTTGCTGTTTGTTCTGAGATCCGTACAAAACACATAAACGCAATGTGGGCAGCACGTAGAATTTTTTAATGTTAAACCTGGCGGTACGTAAAGTTACCGCTAGGCTTTAAAAGGTTAAGTCTGTTTGCAACGAAAAGTCTTAGTCTTGGTCTATGTAAATAGATGGAGTTTTCTCTCCACTGAATTGAGGATATGCGATAACAGGCCCGAGAGTCGTTCCCCGTAAACAGGCTTTGAGTAGGCACCTGATATTGCATGACGTGCCACAAATACAGTTACCGAATCTAATAACATTTGTGACTTCAGGCTTCCGCCGCGATGCTGTTGAGAACTGCACTCTTCTGGGGTATAACGCAGCGTGGAGTGGTAATCCTTCACCCACGTTTCGGCACAACGTATCGGTCCCATCTTCAAGGGGCAAGAAGTCCTACTCTTCTTGGACTTCTTGACCCTTGAAGATGGGACCGATACGTTGTCCCGAAACGTCGGTAAAGGATTACCACTACACGCTGCGTTATACCCCAGACGAGCGCAGTTCTTAATAACATTTCTTAATTTTGCATGAATAAGAATTCGCAAGTAGTGTGTTCCTTAAACTGCTATCATATTGACGTTGTGCCCTGTCATGTCGCTTTTGTGGAACAAATTTTGATCTTCGAAATGGCAGTATTGTGTGGTCTGTCGCGGAAGTGAGTCCCTTGCTTCATCCATCATCGCCCTACAGCAACGCGACAGGTCTGGCTAGCCATCACACCTTCATTGTCATGATCTGAAATTAGAAGCGTCAATGTGACATGATGCACGACATGGAATTTCATTTCATGCTACTCTGTTGCTGCCGCCAGATACACCGGTGACGAGGCTTCACGATTTACCGATAATTCTTTAGTTTTACTAATTGACTTTCCTCTCCCATTGGCATTGTGAAATTGTGAAGTTGAGAGTTTCTTTGTTGTCTGCAAATGGGATGTATAAAGTACAAACAGGACAAACAGGGATTGGTGTAATAAATGCTGTTTTTCCATAGGCTTTTCAAAACAAGGGGTATTATGCCAACAGTGTTGTACTTGTGTGAACTAATTGCAAGAGAATGGATTAGGCTCACACTTCTCAGTCAGTAACTAGGCTAGATACTGTGTAGATACCTGCAGGAGCAGGGGATTGTTTTCTGCCTTGATCACTGTGTCCAGACAGATTTCCTTCCCTTACTGGATATCCGTGGTTCTTTCCCAGGTGCTAAAGCGGTTGGAGCATGTAGCTGAGGAATCGCCACGCATTGAGGATTGAGGGTTTATTGTCAGTTGGAAGCTGTGTATCTTTGTGGAATGACTCACCTGAATTGAAATGTTAAATTATGTATGCCGAACCGAATGAGGGTTTGAAAGCCTGTATCCGATATAATCCAAGCATTTTTTATTCTTGTTTTAGGCACTCGACTCTTCCCCTCATTCCCCTTCCCCCATCCCCCCAAAGACTTCTTAAGAAACAGAGACGTCCGTTAAAAGGCTGTATAATGGCTTTACTCAAGTTGCTTGAGTGATAGCGATCTGTAGCAGCAGGATCATCTCGTTTTAAACATTTTTTGAGGAAGGAATTATTACGTAATGGGTGTTCGATTAGTTGCTACGTTTGTAGCTACCCTCGTGAGTTCGCAGTCAGTAAAGTTCTTTATAATCATCTGAATTCCTTCATCTGTAAGATCCGAGCAAATTGGGGATTACTTCGAAGCGTGCCGTTAATTTGTTGGAACTACCATTTTCGTTGCTACGTGGATAACTGAATTCTCTTTCCTACCTTGTGCATACCTGACCACGGATAAGAAACGTGTCGTGACACATCAAAGTGTGTGAAGTAATTCGCGGTACCTTGCAATTGCTTATAACCTTAAAGCACAGAGCTGATTTCAACAAAATTCTCAGCTGAATTTAGACCGTGACTTACGGTAGTGCAGATAAAACTCGCGCAAAACCTTCTTGTGATATTTGAGGTTTTCGCGACTGTAATTTTTAATAATACGTCCACCTGGGATATGACGCCATATAGTTTGGTAGATACAGATGTCATTTATTTATTTAAATTAGTCCAACTAAATACTCTGACAGTAAATATATCTGTTAGTTCATACTGTATATTCTCATACGGGTTTGGGCTCGGCCGAGCCATCTTCAGGAAGAACCAGATGGAAGGGAAGAAACTTGCAAATAAACACCCATATGCGTTGCCATTTAAATGTGTAAATAATGTATGTATAAGACACTGCTTTAAAGTTTCAATATTTTGAGTAATATCAACCGCAGCAATAAATGTTTGCTTGTAATACTGTTTAAAACTAGAAGATTGAAAACATCGACAGACATGCTTACTAAGTATCTATTATCGTAATAGGTATATGTAAAGGTGTAGTGTGATATATGTATATTTGCATTCAGACATCTCTTCTTTTTGTCTCCAGTCCTTGTATGGACCCAGTCACGTGAAATCACAGTGTGATGTGTGCTGTATAAGTGAAGTTGCTGTACTGAAATAGTAATATATTATGCAAGTTATTAAGATTACAAGTGCCAGCGTTTCGGAGAAACCTGCTGCCTCTATATTTGGGATAGAAAGATTAATCCTGAAGATGGAGGCAGTGGACGATGTGGAAACGTCGATATCTGTCAGACTACAGGGCGTTACGTCCCATATCGTCGTACTCTTACGTTACCTAGTGTTAGTACTCTTTAACCATTTGCATAGTTCTACTGTACGGGTGCAAAAGATGATCCGTTTATCGTTTTCTCAGTAAGACAGAATAAAGCAGGAATGGAATGGGATCTGGGACCGACGACGTAAGGCTGTGCGAAGCGCTTTTCTGTCACTGCATGAGTGAGGATCGGGAAGTGTGATAGCCCCTTGATTTACGTACCAGTGGCACTGTGGGGATCTGAGTTTACTTCACATATCGGCATCAGCGGAGCTCTTAGTAACTATT
Organism: Coptotermes formosanus; assembly: GCA_013340265.1. Lineage (NCBI taxonomy): Eukaryota > Metazoa > Arthropoda > Insecta > Blattodea > Rhinotermitidae > Coptotermes > Coptotermes formosanus. The sequence goes on from BLKM01008175.1 coordinate 572,608, forward strand.
TGCGTGTAGTGATTTATATATTCCATTGAATTCGTAAGCTGCGAACATTTAAAATAGATGGAAAACATGAGAAACTGAATGGTAAGTGGGATGGGTGAATTTCTTCCATATCAAGGCTGTGTTCGCCGTAGGTCTACGGAGGACGAAAGGAGTTTAATTAAACTTTGCTTGCTTTAGATAGAATTATCTGTGAAGGCTGTTTCGGCTAACGGAGTATAATAATCATAGTAGTAACAGTAATCATAATAATAATAATAATAATAATATGTGACTGTGTTATGGCATCAAAGGGTACACGCAGATAGACAAGTTACGGCAGTAGGCCAGGTATAATAATTAAGAACAATAAAGGAAACGTGTGACTGATGGGTGTAGCGGTACCAGCGGACAGGAATGTCACGCAAAAGGAAGCAGAAGAGAAACTAAACCAGGACGTACATAGGCATACGAGGAATGTGGAATATGAAATGTGTGGTCATACCGGCATTGTAACAGAACGTTTAAAGACTTCGGAAGCTGTACCAGGAACACATTCAATAGACTCACTACAAAAGGCAGCTATACTTGGAACATCACACATAATACGAGGAAGACCTGCGACAATAGACACGATGACGATGACGCTGCGGATTAAAATATGTACCCCGAGTTGGAGTTTATGTATTTCTCACGAATTGTTTGCGATATCTCGCAGTTTTTTGTCCATCTACACGTAAGAATGACATCTAGCAGGGAACCGAGCGTGCTTGTATACTGAGTGTTATCAGATTCAAGCCGTTTCAGGGAACTCTACTGAGCTAATAAATAATTCGGTTCCTCACTTGTCATAGCTCATATTGTGAAATGCGTGTATTTTGTCGCGAAGCAGCAGAAATGCATGGCGAAGTAAATTGCATCATTCCTATCCTTCGGCATCCTTATCATTTTTGGGCCGCGTCGGTCGTAGGTTTGGCTGTTGTATTTCGCAATGGGACATTTTAAAATTTTAATTGACCACAGTTCGCTTGTGATCGCGAGTTCGGACTTTGTCTAAGGCTTTCGCGTAGGAGGTTTAAGCAACGAGAAGTGAACGTTACAGGGAGATGGGACAGTTTACAATGCAGGTAAATCTCAGTATGTTGACGGTTACGCGTAATGAATTCCTTGGAGCTTGATTTTCACAGCGTCATCTTGTTTGATTTTCACTAAACATGGTCACCGTGTTTGAGATGTATTTGTTTGTTAATATTCTGTGGGTAGATTTTTCTTTTCTTTTTTCCCATGGCGCACCAGCCCCTAGTGGGCCAGGGCCTCCTCATCATCGAGGCTTCACGATCACACTCAGACACACCACACTTCTCACTCGATAGAACTCTTCTGGACGAATGATCAGCCCGTCGCAGAGACCTCTACCTCACAGCACACAACACCCACAAAAGACAGGCGTCCATGCCCGTGGCGGGATTCGAATCCGCAATACCAGCAAGCGAGCTGCCGCCGCCGACCCACGCCTTAGACGGCTCTGCCACTGGGATCGGCCACTTCGGGTAGACTGCCTGACGAAATTATTTTAACCGATTTTGTGGCATACGGTGTAATTAGTCCCATTTCTGTAGGTAGGTATTGTGACTTCCTAATAACTTGGGGCATTTTGTAGTTCGGGATAGAGATAGAGAGCATTGCCCCTTTCGCGTGCTACTGAAAGATACAGATTTACCGTTTGTAACAAGGGTTACCACCTATTCAATATGACGCGTTTGTTGCTTGCTTGCCATTTTAGGTAGTCTACGTTATCTTTCATGTCACGTGTGCTATTATTTCTTGATGACGTTAAAAGTATAATATTGTCAGTGATTTCCATGTGGACTCTGATTTCGCTGGAATCGTATCGAAATATCATTTGCAGGATGTTACGGATTTTTTTATGCTTTTTGTACGTCCACGCATTTGTGATAACACAGCAACAGAAATGAATTCAAAACAAGTACACAAAACTAGATTTCCTGGTTGTTTTGTGTGGGCGTGGAACGTGGTCTGTCATATTGAGGGAGAGGAATAGGCTGAGGATGTTCAAGAATAGGGTGCTGAGAAACTTACGTGGGCCTAGGAAGGACGTGGTAACAGCAGGACTTCCGTGATATATACTTGTCGCCAAATATTATTCGCGTGATCGAATTGAGAAGAATGAAATGGGCGGAGTATGTGGCACGTTCCGGGGGAGGAGAGGTGCATGCATGGATTTGGTGGGGAAACCTGAGGGAAAGAGACAACTTGGAAGACCTGGGAATGGATGGGAAGGTGATATTAAAGTAGATCTTAAAGAAGTAGGATGGGGGCATGGACTGGACTGATCTGGCTCAGGGAAGTACAGTTGGCGGGCTCTTATGAACTCTGTGGTGAAGCCTCGGATTCCATAAAATGCTAGAAATTGCTTGGCTAGCTGAGGAACTGTTAGCTTCTGAAGAAAGACTCTGCTCCACGTTAGTTACAAAAGAGTTAGAACCCAGAAGACTGCAGTCTGTGTGTTTAGTGGTGTGAAAAGCTGAGTGCTCTCTCTTTCTGCCACACACACACACACACACACACACACACACACACACACACACACACACACACACACACACACTCACACACACACACACACACACACACACACACACACACACACACACACACACACACACACACACACACACACACACACACACACACACACTCAGACTCAGACACACACACACACACAGACACACACATACACACTCAGACACACACACACACACACACACACACACACTCAGACACACACACACACACACTCAGACACACACACACACACACACTCAGACACACACACACACACACACACACACACCACCCCGTGATGACGCGGCAGAAGTGAGTGGGCTAACCTTTCGAACCACTGGCTTACTAGAGCCTATGAAAAGGAAATTGCTGACTGTTGAATTAATTGTAGCATGAGCGGTCTTCCTGCGCAATTGACACGCTGTTGGTTGGTTGTGTATGAACAAACCAAGCATGAGCACATGCTGATGTGAAGTACAAATTAATGCCTTGGTGATTATTGTTGTGTAGTCTGAGTGTGATTTGTAATGTTGCATTCCTGCTTTTGGTCGGTTTCTGAGGAAGTAAAAAAATGCGTTATGGTTGTTGACCAAGGGATTCCCAGTTGCCTGTATCCCGCATTAAGTACCACTGTACACTTTTTAGTGTCTGACTGTTAGTTATTAATTTGTTGTAATGAAATTGTCTTCCATGTGGTGGAGGGATTTTATATACGCTTCTTATACGCAACAGCGAGTCACCTGTTTCTTAATGGTTTATGCAAGACTGTTACTGTAGACGTGGATATGGCGAGCTTCAGTCGTCACATCTGCGAGCTGCTGTTTAGACATTCGTGAAGAACGACGACACACAGATGAATGATGAGTTGAAGGTTTCGCAGCGGAACTTTCATAGGCGGCGAAGAAACGTTTACAGTGAAAGCTTTGCCTGGTTTGGCGTCGTGGCTAAGATATGTAGTGAAAGTTTTCGAATAGCCCCAACTACTGATGTGGGGTATTATACCTTTACCGAATGACGGTGGCCCAACGCATATATTTATAATGGACAAGTGAAAGCTTGTAAGGATGGGACTAGCGCCTGCTAGTTCTCATATATTCGGATAAGGTCTTGGGTTGGAAGGTTCAATGTGTCGGAGCAAACTACAATGTACGGAGGCTGAGTTGTACGGGTGTATCGAGCACTTGATTTCTTGTGATGATTGGACATCATCTTTTTCTTCTTTGGCGCAACAGTCCAACCATGGACTAGGCCGCTTCAGTGTTGAGGTTTATAATTCACGCATAATTAGACACACAGCCGGTAGGACTCCTCTGAGCGAGTGATCAGCTCTTCGCAGAGGCCGCTGCCTACACAACGCACAACAAACATAAGAGACGAACATCCATGTTCTAAGCGGGATTCGAACCCGCAATCCCAACAATCGAGCGGCTTGAGACCTACGCCGTGACCGCACGGCCGCCCGCATCGGCGATGGAACATAGTAGTGAATTATTTTCATGGTGTCTTAACAGCAGGACTGTGGAGTCGGAGTCGGTAAAAATGTACCGACTCCGACTTCGACTCCGACCTCAATCTAGAATCTTAACTAGATACTCCAAACCCAGAGCCCTGATAGCTACAATAACCATTGGACTTACAGTTAACTATAGGTTATAAGTCTAAAAAAGTAGCCTGATGATTCACATGGTGGTGATGAAATGTCTTATAGGTTTACTATTATTAATACATACTAAGCTTCTATGAAGGAGTCGGAGTCGGAGGTTTTGTGTACCGACTTCACAGCCCTGCTTAGCAGCCTAGTGGCCGACATATATAGAAACACAGAAACAGATGACAAGAACACAAACACTACTGAGTTAGTTAAACGCAAGAGTTACGTTTAGAAAAATGGTAACGAATACACTTTAATCCCAGGTGAGACGGTTTGATAAACGAGAATAACTGCCTACAAAATCTAATTTAAAACAACAGTAATAATAATAATAATAATAATAATGTAAAAACAAAAGTGGTAATTATTATAATAGAGGCAACTGGGACAATCAGAAAATTATTCAGCAAATACCATATTGGACACTGCACACTTTTAAATAAGCTGATAAGTAATATTATAATAATAATAATAATAATAATAATAATAATAATAATAATAATAATGTGTACATGCTTCCAGTACTTGTCTTCCGCTGAGCTGACTTTCCGTAACAGCGTGTAGGGTTTAAAGTACTGCCGAACGTCGGCATTCGCCTTAAAAGCCAGTGTTTATGAATTTCAGCACATCTGTACAGTGAGGATACAGTAGGTCTGTACTGCAGAGAGCTACTCACTTGGTGGACAGTATCGTGACTTTATGAGGTGACAGCTGAATATTCTAGTGTGTGTAAGGTTATGTTCTTGGTAATATTGGGGACACAGAGGGTAGAGAATTGGCAGGGGGTTTGGAGGACGCGAATTTGTGATGTCAGCAGATAATGAGGAGAACCGCGAAATACGTCGAAATACTCGATCGGTGAGTTGAGATTTCGGAACCCCACGAACAATAAACATCAATACCAAACATTATAACACCACGTTGTTTGTACGCAGTGTGTCTGAAGGAGAGCATAATTCTCTCCGCTTGTTGTGTCTTTGAAACTCTTGAATTGATTTCGATTAAATTTCCTAGAGGGTTCTGCACGAATGGTTGTCACACGAATGTTGTTTAGGTTTGTATCTGTTGAATTTAACCCATTGTTATGCGAACCTCATCAATTTGCCGGCTCTTCCAAACGTGCGCCATCAAAAAATAACTTAGTAAGTTCACGTGACAAATCATGTAGATATACGAGTTTTATTTAAAGCGTATTCTGTATACTGTGAGTATGTATCTAAACGAGTGCAAGTTGGTTTCTGGGTACTTGTTACAGAGACAGCACGGAGTTAGTGTATGCAGTAATAAGATTTTAGGTTCAATAAATCGATGTTATCTTCGGTGAAATAATTCACAACTACAGAAAAAGGTCACGATTGAAAACATGTCTCCAAAATTGGCATAAGCCTGCAGTTTTACTCCTTTTTATGTGTACTCAGGTTGTACATAGGATTGCCACTAGCAGTGATTCCATTGCACTAAAAACTTTTAAGTGTTTGTCATTTCTGAGTAGTCGGTCGATTAATTTGTGCATTAAGTTCTGGATGCACACTTTTACAAAATGATTTTAAATTTTTGTTGCATGAATAATATACATTTTATTTTACGTGCGAGTGTGAAAGTACCGACGGCATGCACCTTACTGATGACGGTGGAATTGATTGCACAGTGTGGGTGTTAGAATGTTACCGGAAGGGATGTGTGGTTCTGCGAAATGTCATTGACTTCTCAGTTTTCCGGCATCTGCAAATTTAGTTTGTGTATAAGTGTTTGGTAGGAAATAAAGACAGAACGAGTTTCAGGGAGGAAAAAATAAATTGGACTGTTTTTGTCCTATACATAGGCAGCGTATAAAACCTTCAACTTAAAGGAGAGATCTCGAAAGTTGCGTATGTAGGCGATTATCGTTTCTAGCAGCTACGCATCTTGGTGGTCAGACGATCTTCGGCATGTCAAACACTGATCGAAACTTGGAAGATTTGTATGCGTTTTTTCTGCGGATCTCGGCATTGCCGTTGGCCGCCCAGCTACCTGGAGACACCGGATATGACGTGTTAAATAAAGGGAGAACACCCACACCTTAACCTAAGTAAAGTGCATACGTTAAGTAACAGTTACATGGTGAGGGCGGAAATGTCCAGGAATGTTCATGACCGTATGTGCGACAGATGGACCGTAGTTAATGTGACTGTAGAGTTTGTAATTTGAATGCATGTGGTAGTAACAGTGAAATTCTTCTGTGACAAACCCAGATACAGCCTTCATTTATGCTGGGCTCGGTACACTTCATAGCAAAGAGAGAAAGAGAGTGACAGATGCTGCGCGTTCCCATTGACTGTAACATGTCACACACACATTCTAAACCAAGACCGTCGGTCAACCGGTTAGCTCATCAGCAAGCAAGTTGTCTTATTCGTATCGTGTATTTTTTGTTCAATGCCGCATATTTTATTCCGGTTGCATTTCCTCTCGCCACCACAATGTTTTACGGCCGTAACTCCCAACACCGCATGTCTGAACGATTTGACTTGGCAAGTTGGTCCCGTCGCGAGAGGAAGTGTACAGTACCGTTGCGATAGCCTGACGATGGTACATGGAGCTATTACTAAGTGTTACAACACGTTCTCATCTACCAATATGTGTGAGTTTTGGTGTGGTGTTAACAGTGGTATAAGAAAACACGGTGGTTGTATTGGGATGGAAGGGACAATAATTTGTTTCCGCACTTTTTGTTAGTAGAATGTAATATGTACATAGTGTAGGATACGGCTGCTACTGAAAGATTTTACGCCAGCCGTTTCCCGTACGTTACAAGTCGGCGCCATTAATTGCGGGTATCGTTACTGATCTGGTGAAACGCCTGTCGTGCGTTGTTTAGACTACTTGCGAAGCAACACTGCCGGAGAAGTTGCCGGCGCCTCACGGCGAACGGAGCAGCTTCAGTGTTAATGCCGGGCACAGGGTGGCTTACAGCATGTAACTTTAACCTTTTAAAGCCTAGCGGTAACTTTACGTACCACCAGGTTTAACATTAAAAAATTCTACGTGGTGCCCACATTGCGTTTATGTGTTTTGTATGGATCTCAGAACAAACAGTAACTTGTGCCTTATAAAACGTTAAGAGACTGGTTTTTATAACCGAAGTGGAGAGTGTTTACAGCGCGGTACGCGCTGAGTCCTTATATAAAATAGATACGCTTCGTCTTTGAAGGGTGAAACAGCTGTTAAACAACTGTCATGTGACGTGCTTGCTACGTAGTCGCCGGCCATTTATACGACTGTTTCCTGTCTAGTGTTGTTAGTAATTTGTTCTTTGTCTTACACGAATAGCAGTACGTTTCATAGATATTGTGCCAGATTGGTTTCCATAAGGTTTAGAGACTTAGCGATGGGACATACTCACGAATCTGATTTAATCAGAAGTACTTCTTTGATATTTTTCGAAAATTGGGAACAGAGTGGAGGGCTGAATACAGCAGACAAGAAAGTGGTTTTAAAAAGCAGACAAAAACAAACAGCTGCGTGAGTTACGCTTAAAAGGTACAAGCGATTGGAAGCAGGCATAAATATGTATGGGCAGTGAAGTGCAGGCAGAGTTAAGGAACGAAATCGGTTGACACTGTCAGGTTTCAGGGAGTAAGTATTGCAATTTAAGACATATACAGTCCCCACCCCGAAAAATATATAGAAGAAAAACAGGAAGAGATGAACCACTCGGGACCCCAGTAAGAGATACGCCTCTTTTCCAGGGTTGGGCCTAAATTAAAATTTAAGTTGTGAAATTCATAGAGGAAAGAAGACCAAGCCGATCCCAGTGGCCGCGCGGTCTGAGGCTTAGGTCTGCGGCCGAGCGCTTGCTGGGATCGTGGGTTCGAATCCCACCGGGGGCATGGATGTTTGTCTCCTGTACAGTGTTGTTCGTCTTGTCAGGTAGAGGTCTCGGTGACGGGCCGATTCCTCGTCCAGAGGAGTCGTACCGACCGTGGTGTGTGTCTGAGTGTGATGAAGTGGAAATAAACAACCTCGACACCTACTGTGAGTAGGTAGGAGAGGTAAGGACGATGACGAAGAAAACCAACTGAAGAAGGAATTAAAGATAATCTTGAAAATGTAATTCAAAACATCTTAGTGGATTATGGAGACAGAAAATTTGATCAGATAGTTGCACGAAAGAGATCGAAAAATGAATAGAATGTAAAAAAAAATTTTAAATCAATGTAATCCCCAATTAGGCGTTTGACTGGTAAATTATGTCGAAAATTAAGTTGTTAAGATCAGTTCGACCAATATGTAACGCAAAGTAGAGCTGTCCATGTATCCTGTGCTTCACCATGAAGACGCATGCGGTTTGCGCTGTAGCTTCACGCAGTTTTATCGTCTCCACCAGATGGCGGTGAGCGGCCAGCTTCACGTCCCAGCCGCTTTACCCGCTGGAGGAAGGTCGCGGTACTTATTGTTAGGAGACTACGTGGCTCCCAGAGCCGGTACGGCCGCGTTGGCGAAGAGAGATACAAGTTATGCTGTATTACACTTCCTGTTGCATTGAATATAACTGTCTGCTGTAATGTGAAGCCGTAGAGTCTGTTAGGAATGTAGTAATGTTTCAGATGAACCTTCCCCCTTCTGTATTGAGGGTAGGAGAAATTAAGTAATTTTCGAAGTCACCGCTGGGTCGAACACAAATTTCACATTTGCGTGCATTTTATCGTAATGTAATTATACTGTAATGCCTTACGTACTCCCGTTTGGGGCATTATCATCAGTGCATTTTGCTCATACTACTTTTGCGCTGTGCAGCAACCTGTATTGCATGCACCTTTGAAAATAATTACTGTCAATCTGTACCGAGCAACACAACAATGTCTTCATGCTCCTTTAATTGCTGTGCGACATGTTTCGGTCACTGTCCATCATCAGGTAGATTTATTACAAAATCGTAAAAGAATGTAGGTGCCTTCCCTTTTACAATAAAATTGGATATTGTAACTATTAAATCACGAAGGTATATAAAATTATAAAATATACATTTGGTTATTACTCCCTATGAGTAATAATACACATTGTGTGCTGTAGCTAGCCAAGCTGTTTCCATCAATGGATACAAGAACATGAAGGAAATAAAAACATTGTTGTGTTGGTCTGCATAGATTGAGACAGTAATTGTATAGTATACATGCACAACGGGGGGGGGGGGGGGCGGAATTCCAAAAATTGCTTTGAAAATAAGATCGATTTCTTTACGGATGTGACGTCATGGGCCGTGATAAATAGTTAATAACGTTCCGTAGAAACCTGACGAAACGTTGGTGCCTATCTGGCAAGCTACACGGCGTCACACTCCACAAGAACGTAGTCTTCGTAGTGATTTCCAAGGCACAGGTAGATCCTTGACGGCTTCAACCATGATTTAACCGAGGAAATATCAGAATTAATAAGGACAAGAAGTGAAGAATATTCACAAACTTCAGGCTGTCCTCGACTGAAACGTTATGTGCGGGAGCACAGACTTATTAGGTATTTCGTTTCATCAAAATTGGCTGCACACTGAAGATGTTGGCTTTTGTGTGAAAATATTTTTAATGGTTAGGTAGCCAAGAGAAGAAGCGTAGGTTTTGTAAAGCAGCGTAGAATAACGAGGATATGTAAACCAACTCCGTGTACTGTTGGAGTTGGTTTAGATACCCTCGTTATCAGATACCAGCACGGGATGGATAGTATTAAAATTATCAGCCTAGAATAATTTACGAAAGAAACAATGTATGTTTTGGAAATTGTTCTTTTCTGTTTAATGTCGCTGTAAAAATATCGCGTCGTTAAACGCGACTCCGGATATTGTGTAGCAAAATAAATGTTACTGTACTTCTGTAGCTGTTTACTTTTACTGGTTAACGCTTACGTGTTTCTTTTCATTTTTATCCTCCCTGTTTATATTTATTTCCGTTACCGGACAGTGCTTACTTTTCGCCCACTGCCGTTTTTTGTTCTTAAGTCAGTACCAGACACATTGAAATAACGTAAAAACATATCGAGAAATAACAGTGACGGAAATGTGACGTTGCTTCTGTGTCAATATTTTTATTATTGTAGTTACATGTACTGAAATGTTTTTTATTTTTAAATCGACCAACATTCAGTCGAGAATATATTCAGAATGTAAGGGGACTGAGAAGGCTTTTTGTCACAAAGTGAACACAGGGGCTGTGCAGTGGCATAGGTAAGGTCTCCGCAGAGCCAACGGCGCTGTAGGGGCGCGTGGGTTAGGAGGACCCCCAAGCGTCCATAAAGGTGAAATTTGTTGGTGGGTTTCTTCGGACTAGATTCAGTTCGTAATGACAGAAGGCAGCCTTCTGCCATATGCCATTCCGAATTAGTTACTGGCAAAGAAAGCGGCACAAAGATTTGGCAAGTGATATTTGCAAGCAGTGTTAAAGTTAGAGCTTGTATTCCGTGTAAGGGTGTATTGTGGATGTAACTGCAAGATCTTACCCGCTACTGACTGTTGCAAGATAAAATTCCTATTTGATCCCTGTTATGAGATCTGCGAGTAATGTCACCAATACTAGTTTAACCGGGTGGGCCGGGGGGGGGGCAGGATTATTGATTTGCGGGAGTCTCCTGACCGGTTATCTGCGCTGTTGGGGCTATGGTGTGCAGTTGATACATTTGATGGCATTTTAGAGGAATGCCTTTCTCCACACCCACTTCACATACGCGGAGTGTGGCCATATGCCGGGATCTATTCGCCAAATTAAACGCCTCTTTGTCACTCTAAAACTTTTATAAATACATCGTCATTGTCATCACTGTTTTCCCGTCCTATCAATAACTCTAAACTTGTCACGTGGATTTCAGAAATGAGAACCAACAAAATGCATAATTGTGCTTTTAGTTAGTTCTCATTTCTGAAATTGATTTTAATGCACGGAGATGAACAGTATAAAACTTGTCACGTGGACTTCAGCGAATTTGGCGTCTCATATAGGCCTACGTGCCAATTACAGTACGTCTGGTTTGTCAGAACATATCCTGCAGTAGTGTGACCTGCTTGTTTATCTTTATACAAGCATTTAAACCATTTCAGGCGCGTTCGCATACTCGCAGAAAGCGCCTGTTGGCTTTGTCATGACCGTCCGTCCGTCTGTATGTATGTATCAGAGCAGCTCCCACTAGATAGATTTCTGTAGAATTCGATATTGGTGGCTTGTATGAAAATCTGTCGAGAAAAATCCAAATTTAGTTAAAATCGGGCAAAAATATCGAGCACTTTACATGAAGACCTAAGTGCGTTTTATTGTTGCCGGCGACACTGAATCGCCATAAAAACGCTGTCTTTGAATGAAGTGGCATCAGGCTGTTAGGGTACCCGAGGAGGTACAAAAAAATATACGAACGCACCCCAATGTTATGATATAGGTGCTTTGCCTACGTGTTACTTCTCTGTATGTAGCCAGTCTGCTGTCGGCTTAAATTCAACACGAAATGCTGTCCATATCACCAGCTTAAATGAGTAACGCAATTGAACGAAGGTACTTTAGTATAGAGAGTCTATTCTGAATGTTTGTTTGTGTAATCACTTCGCAGCAGGAGAGGGTGGCATTGTATTTTACAAGCCTGGTGCACTTGTTTTGTGGTAGCATATGCCGTGAAGCGGCGGTTCGTAGAAGTTAATATGTTGTGTTGCTTCTTCAGAATCCGGACATTATGCTTGATGAATCCAGTACTGTTATAAATCGGCCTACTCCTGTGATGGGAACGTGAGCTTTCTGAGGATGCCAGATACTTAAATGCTTGCAGAGGGCAGTGGTTTCCTGGCAGCAATTTGCTGCTGACGGGTTAGGAGGAAGCATAGTGTAAGATTGTTCCTTCTGATTGTAATAAATAAGTCAGTACGAAGAAAGGTTTCGCTAAGGCAACTTCAAACATAAATTGTTTTATAAGTTTTCACACTTCCATGACGAAAGTCGCTCCTGTGGTAGTACTCCGGCTATTAGTAGGGTCATAAGTTCGCTTCGACGTTTCGGAGGAACGTGCTGTCTCCGTTTTCAGGATGAGTTAGGTTCAGGTCATACAAAATTTTGAATGTAGTTGAATCAAAGGATTGAACGACACCTCGCTGTTAGAGTTTTTTTCTTGACACCATGAGGTCGAAACACTGAAGTGACATTAGCGGTTGCTGAGATACTTTGGAACAGGACTTGTCAGTAATCACAATTCTGATTACGTGGACACGCTAGTGTAAATATAAAGATGTTGTACACTGCGTTCTGGTATGCAGCAGGTGTGTACTCACGTGTTTATTCAAAATACGTTATTGAACTTTTCCTTATCGCACCAGGTTTGACACAGAAACTGTCAGGAAACGTTACCTTAAATTCTCGCAGATTGTGGAAGATTTCAGGTTGTCGCCGCGGTGCATTTAAGGCCGTCGTACTCCTGGGATGTTACGCGGCTTAAGTTGGTGGTTGGTTATGTTGAAGATGGGACCTATAGGCTGTCCCGATACGTCGGTAACCAACCAACAATCTACACCGCGTAACATCCCAGAAGTGCGAACGCCTGTAGTGGCAGGCTGTGTTTGTTGGAGACGACTGGCTATCATAATTATTATGAAATAATTTTTAATCTGTTTATATTGTACGCGCATTTATCATAATTAAGGCGGTGGAGTAAAGGTGGGTTCATTCGTCCTCATTGGCGCACCTGCACATCCCAATGGTAGGAATGAACTAGTAAATGACTGCCTTTACCCATCAGCTTCGAATTTTGTGTAATCATGCTTGCTCATTACGTGTGTCACCTGGTGTTTAAACTGCTTATTATACTGTGTAGCAGTTGTTGGTCTATGCCTCGGGTATGCTTTGTTTAAAATATTATTTAACTTGATTAAAACATGAGTTTCTTCATATTAGAGTGGAATGCAAATTGCAGTTCCTCATGTTTGAATCGCTGTGTATATTCAAAAGTGGTCTATGTGGTCATTCACAATACGTGTTCGGTATCTTATATTTAACCATTTCTTTTACCTTCAGAGGTTAGGTTTATTTATAAGTAATGCTCTGGACTTGTATTCCTGTGGTTCTTGGTTCATATCTCATGTGAGTTATCGGTCATCCGTACTGGGTGTTTATAGCTTTCCGAATCTCTTTGGCGAATGGCAGGATAGTAGTGTGAAATTTGCCGCGACAGTATCCTTACCAGTGTGACCTTCTTCACCACCTCTACTCCGCTCTCCGTTTAAAGTTTTGTAACATATGAAGCTGAAATTCAGCGTTAAATACTCCACATATCAGTCGGTAATATTCATCGTTCTTTTATCTCAACTGAATCCTGTGACAAGCTTATAGAAGATGTGTCAGGAAGCTCGGTCACTGTTTATACGAATGTTATCCTGCGGCTTAACACGGCTTTTGTGTGCGTGTGTGCGTGCCTGCATGTGCGCGCACGCGCGCGCGTGTGTGTCGCGTTGATTTTGCGATGCAGTTTTACGTGCCAATGTTGTATGTCATGGAATTAGGAGTTATTATGTGGTTGTGAGCAATAAGTTATGTAACGGGGTGCAGAATGGTCTTTAGGGTGCGTTAAAATACACCCCCGGAGACACATCTTGTAACACAGCACGGCAGCGCGCCCCGTAATAGTGGTATTTTCGTTTGCGCTTTCTTGGCTGTCTCTTCTAGTTGTCTGTGTGTTGTGTCTTGCACGTAGTAGCCTGACGGTGGGTGTTGATTAGTTTACTATACGCAGTCAGCCTTAGACAAACTTGAAAGAAGTATCCGTCCGTTATTAGGCCCAGTAATTTTGCGTTTTACCAGAGGTTCTAAATTAGCAACATGTTTGTTTCGTTAAGTATACTCTGTAACAAATGTGATGTTAAGAAAAGTTGTCCATCTGCTGAAGCAGATACAGACGTACGAGTATTGTGGACACCATGTGACTGATTTTCATGGAACTTGGTATATCCCTAAACCTCATATCGGTACGCATTAACTTCTGCGTTCAACAGTACCAGTATGACATCATTGCGAACTTCTGAGATGAAGGCAGTAGTGGCGCCACGTAACTCAGAACTAACATATAGATGACAAGTTGGTTCTGTTGGTTAGACTAATGCAGAGTGGGGGTTAGTTTTAATTGCGGGTCAGGTGCGTCTATTTTCAACCGGCCGCGAGCCAGTGAGTGTCCCAATAACACGCCATTAAGAGTGCAGTGCGGTGGCCTTACGTGGAAAGTTTCTCCATGTACGCCTACGTCGTGTCTGTGTAGGGTGCACCTTTCTGGTACATAGCTCATGGGTTTAGGGAAGACCTCTTGGTCATTTCTGTAGTACAAATTTTAATGGGATTAACGTTATAAGTTAATTTTATAATTTGACTGTAGTGGATCAGTTATCAAGGTTTCATGTTTTGGTAATGACGACGGGCGCAGTCACAAGGGACCAGGAGAAATCCCGAAATGAAGGCCACGTTGCCTAGAATTTACCCAACTGGTTATGCCCTTTTTATATATACGTCGACCGAAATTTCTTGTGAATTGGTTACCTGTTTTCGGAAGATACTGTGTTGAGCCTCAAAAACTGGATTTATTCACTTCGCCTCTTCTCAAATGTAAACAAATGCTGTGATCAATCCTCAAATACCACGCGTTTGGCAGTCCATAGCGATTCATATTTCGTCATCACAGATAGCCGTAGTCCTATTGTAAACTTCACAGAGAAAGCGCGGGGCAGCACAGTGGAGGAACAAACAATGCACAAGATCCAGCTTACATTTCTTTTATAATTGCGTTCTGTCTTTGAAACAGCTGCTGGTTTTTTTTTTAAAGCAAGAGTCTTCCATGGACTCCTAATGCCATGCTCTATCCTATCCTGTCTACTCGCTTGGTATGACGACGTAGATCGCTTATGCACGGAAAGACGTCTCTTCGCATTGGGCTGTCTCTCCCGTACACAATAATTATAGGAACCACATCCTTATCTTTCACGTCTCTATAAAACTTAATGTTTCCTGTGTTTTTAATCTGTTGAATTAATTTTACGTGTTAGGAAATTATTCCCTTGTGGGACGTAAGAAGGCTGCTTTTAACTGTGTTCCTTCGTACACAGTTGAGTTTGTTTTAGTTGGAATATTTTTCACAGTTACGAGCAGAAGCCCAATTAAAGTAGTTCATAATTCTGTTGAAGGTGAGAAAAACATGCTGTAATGCATGAAGATATTTTGAAATGCAAACGACTGCGGTGAACCTGGCTTTCCCCCCTTGCAAGCGGGGGTTATTATTTCTTGAAAGCACCTTTCGTTAGTGGCCAGGTTTCCACTTTTTGTATTCGAAACTCGTAAAGGAAATACGATTTTGTTAGACCTCACTTCATATTATTTTGACGGCTGTACATTTGTAGTTGAAGTCCATTTATGTTGGTCATTTGCATGGCGCCTGAAAATTTGTCTTTAGAAAATGGCCGACTTGCAACGAAGCCGATAACAGTTATAATTTTAATACTAGTTGATGTCTCACACTTTGTTGCTGCAGGAACAGCTGCGTAAAGATGCTTTTGTATGTGGTCATATCTGATTTTGTGATTTTTATATATTTAATATTGTACGTAGTCCGTGCGGTTGTTTATTATTTTTATACAGATTTATGAATCAGCAACTACTGCACAATTATTTTTCTCTCTCCAACATGTTTCGACTGTAATTATTCAGCCATCATCAGGGAGCACATTTTTTTTCAGACAACGAGTAGCATATGACAAATCGGTGAATGGTAGACTGTTTTTACATCTATTATTTTATGCTAAAAATATACTAAAATGTATATACTACAAATAGGGTTGATATATTAAAATTGGTGTTGTTATATAAAATTCTTGAGTATAAACATAGATTAAAATCTTTCCTAACGTCTAGGTCATTCTTGATTCCAATATGTGGGAAGCAACCCCTGGATATAATCCCGGTGTTTAGTTAACAAGTGCCAACTCTGTTCCGATTTTATGAATTTACGGCATGCTTCGAATGGAAGAGATGGCCTGCAGCTGTGGAGGGGTAGCTGCGAATACACTGATCCGTTGCGGGCAACCGACAGTGGGTGCTCCTCCAACTGGTGGGGGGCGGGTGGTGGCAGTTTTGCCAGTATGGTATGAAGTATTACACAGGGTCACCTAATTGAACGCATTTTTGGGTCATGTTGGCTACCAGCGATCCCAGTGGCCGCGCGGTCTAAGGTGTAGATCTGCTGCCGAGCGCTTGCTGGGATCGTGGGTTCGAATCCTGCTGGGCGCATGGATGTTCGTCTGTTGTGAGTGTTTGTGTTGTCAGGTAGAGGTCTCTGCGACGGGCCGATCCCTCGTCCAGAGGAGTCCTACCGACTGTGATGTGTGTCTGAGTGTGGTCAAGTGAAAATAAACAACATCGACACCTGCTGTGAGCAAGTAGGTAGAAGAGGTCAGGACTACGAAACGAAACGTTGGCTCCCAGTCGTCCGCTGTTGTGAACCTCGTCATAGATTTGATTATGACATATTTCGAGAGGAGATTAACACTGTGGTGCGATAAAACCGTACATTAATAATAATAATAATAATAATAATAATAATAATAATAATAATAATAATGTAAGGTAGTTAGCCAGCTATTCCAACCGTACCCTGTTGTTCATGTCTCACGTTACATAAACTTATAGTAAAAAAAGTCGTAATGCGATTTTAATTATTAGGTTGATACAGGGAAGTCAACAACGTTGTCTCCAACAACCTTCACCTGAATAATTATCGTTCGAGTCTACCTGTTCTGTGGAATGCAGAGGGAGTGTGATATTTTTCGTTAGGCTCAGTCACTCGGTATATTATGTTTCTCACAATGAAGAATACGTTGCTATGCTGTTCGAAACAAGAGACGTGAGTGCGTGTGTGCGTGTGTGATAGAACAAAATATTTTTAATCATGCTGCGTGTACATCGTAAGTCGGTATAACTCCGGACAGTAAAGTGACTGGTGACCGCTCCGTTTCGATCTGTAACAGGGGCAGGAATTTTTGCCGTAGCCACCACGCCCGCACTCCAAGCACCACACGCACGACCTATGCTGTTTGTACAAGAACATCTTTCTGTGGATACAGGGCCGGAAAGTAACTTGAACCACTGTTCTGTATCAACTGTTTGCGAGGTTCAGACTGCGCAGTAGACCAGACTGTTGTAGTGTTGCCACTGTTGCTATAGTGGTAACACTGGTGTGGGTACTTGGCTGGGCTGCCGGCTGTCCGTCTTCACTGGCGATTTTCGCAGCTCTCTTGTACTTTTACCAGACGATTGCCCTTTCGCCTTCAAAAGGCCGCGCCCGCCTTACACATTGTTGCGTTATTAACATTAAACATACGTGTCCAAATCATTCAAAGGTACGTAACCTACATGTAGGCTTATAACTCCATCAAAATGCACTTCGAGTCAATTTGTGTGTTGTACTATTACATATTATTTTCTGCCACATGTTTCGTCGTATTTGAACAGTTATCAGGGAGAACCAAATACAAGAGATACATGCTTGATAACACTAGTGTATATTATTTTCACTAGAATGTGTGGAAGTTGCATCTATAAGATATAAAAATAAATTGTACGTGTGCAGTATAAATCTTGATTAGAACTGTACACTGTACAGTGTGTTCATGTAAGCAGTGCGCATCACAATTCTAACTTAACGGGACTGCATTCCTATGTAAGGATTCAAGAAATACAATATGTTTTGGATGCATATATATATATATATATATATATACTTGTCCATATTTTGTATATGTACATACGTATGAAGTATTATCATTGAACAGACAATTGTCAATATTTTAATTCTTTAAGTTTTAATCAGCGTTAATATCGTGCAAATGAAACTTGCTGCTGTGTCTTATACGTGCATTAGCTGCAGATCCTAGTGAGGATAGACACTAGTGTTTTCATGCATCTTTCCTTTTGTGTTTGGTTCTCCCTGGTGATGGCTCAAATGAACCGAAATATCTGGAGGAAGTAATGCGTAATAATGAAATACACAAATTGACTCCGAGAGCATTTTGTTATACTTACACATGTAATTGTGTAACGCACGGAAAATGAAGGATTATTAAGATACGTAGCTTCTTCATTGAAGTAGCATCGTTCCATGGCGTGAGAACGGATAAGTCTGGAAAGCGTTGGGCGCTGCCTCAGCATCCGGTCTTGGACACAGAAGTGGCTGTGACCTGTGTTAGCTCTTAGCGTAATAGCAAGCCATATTGAAGGTAGAGGAAGGACCCACTGCTTTTGTAAATTCTGATATTCCAAAGAGGTTTGCTTTCTTTGTCGTTTCATCCGAATGCTGGAGGCCCTTTCCCTTATACTTCAATTCACAGCTTATGGCCATTGACAGTGTTGTCCCAATAGGAGCAGGTACTGTTACAAATGTTTGCTACTAAATGACACATACGGGTATACATATGTCAGTGTAATGTTCCAGTAATCCATATCACTTATAGTGAAGCCGATAGCAGATTAACAAGTTACCCACCGTAACGTTAATCATCGTTGAATATGCCATCGGCTTCCCCAGAATACCAGGAAACCCAGCATGAGAATAAAAAGCATATATTGCTAGAGTTAGAAAGTCATTGTTTGTTAGATAAATGTTAACTCAATTTATAGAATGCATTTCTTATTATGCCAGTAATAATGAGAGGTTTAATGAATTTTACTTCAGACTGTACTGTATTCTTAATACGAAGTAGCGATTCAAGCACCGCGACTGACTGTACCACTGAACACATTCTGCCGTACTATAGAGCATGCCTTTTAAAAGTACATTTTACTGTAATGCAACTTTAATGCTCATTGATTTGCCTTTCATTGTAATCCTATGTTATGTCTTGGTTTACGTAGCGAAGTTTTATGGACTACAAACGATAAGGTTTGAATGTTGGGTGATTATAGGCGTAATAAAATGTGACCCGTTTTAGTAACTGCCCCTTTCTTCCTGTAGATGAATTGAGTAAACCATGAAAATATAAAAACTCAAAACCAGTCCTACCCAATGGTTGCTCATCCGATCAAAAAATTACCGACCTTCAATTTAATCCGGAGTTCCAATGCCGTATACACAAGCGCCAGCTATTGGACCCTGTCTTAAGCCAGTTTAGTCCATTCCATACCCTCCGGCTGCATTTGAGGTAAATGTATGGTTAGAGTTCTCCCTGTGCAGGGCATGAAGACGTATGGGGGAGTGGAGGTGTATCTCTGGTCATTCTTAAACCCGGCGCTAGCTGGAAGTGGGTGAGTGTAAAGCCTCAGCTTCTGGCCGCTTTATCTGGAGGTAATAACCCCATGACCCAATGAATAGGAGGCTGGACGTTTTCTTGACAAGTCTGGATTGGAGAATAGCAAAATGTCTTGCTTTTTACTGGGTATAGACCCACGATTGTTCAGTCCATCGCGTATCTTAGTTATTCTGGCTCTTCATCGTGTTTGAAGGTGCATATTAGTGCTGTATTCCCTTCCGTCTGCACTTGTCTCCTAGGTAGTCCCGTCCCTTCGGCTTTGTTAAAACTGTGTGTAAATTTCTCACGCTGCTTGCGTACAGGCGTGGACAGGCTTATACGGCTGCTGGAGGTTGAGGCTCCCAGAATTTCTAGACAGTAGGCACATGAAGGTGGCAAGCTTGTCAGTCCTACGCTCCGGCCGCCTTTACCCTAAAGGAGATACCCCAGGTACTCATTTCTGTTAAAGGCTGAGCCGGAAGGATTAAGTAAATGAACAGTGATTCCGTCGGGAATCGAACCCGCGACCTTCCGGCTTGTAGCATAGTGCCTCAACCAAATACACCACCGCGTGCCGTGTAGTAGGTAGGCGTGATACGGTATTTAAAATTTTTTTTTCGAATCCGTGAAAGGTTAATCACATGTGAATAGGCAATAAAGTACAAAAATTCTCTATATACCTACATCTTTTTTGCCATATGATTCTATAAGAGAAAGTTAATCGTAATTTGCCAGGCTTAAATAGCTTTTATGAGATTTAAGTATTTTATGAGGTTCTCGTAGAACCTCAGGATAAAGTCTGCTGCCAGAGAAAGCAATTTTATGGCGATGAAGGGGGAACATTCGAAACTTTCAGTATATATGAAACTGTGTAGACCTATTTTACAAGTTGTATTGTTAGAAACTGCACGTTCAAAATTAATTGAAATGGGTTCTTAAACATATCCTTGTACAACTCAGAGATGGTCTGTTTAAACAGAGTTTCCTGTATTTTGCCCACTGTGAATTTCTGTGAAATTTAGTTTACACGTAGTCAATACTGCATCTGCGTAGGTTTCTGAAGATACCCGGTTTGAATGTCCGCAGTGAAATGTTACTCTTTCGTATTCCCTTCTAGGCGCATTCCGAGAGTAATTGCGACAAGCGACTGTTAGTTTTGTTATGCCTGTCCCTCCGTCAGTCCGCATGGAACAGCTCGACTACCGACGGATTTTTATGAAAATTTATATTGGTGATTTTTCGAAACTTTGTCAACACATTCTAATTGAGGTTAAAATCGGCCAAAAGTAACACTTTACGTGGAGACCTACGTATCGTTGTTCACCATTTTGTTTACTAATGTTGTATTAATTACCAGGGCTATCAGTATTCCTGTGGTTACCTGTGTTATCACGGTTACTAATGTTCATGTGGTTACCTTTGTTACTGTGGTTAAATTGGTCATGAATGTTACCAGTGGTCCTTGGCATTCTACGCTTTCGCGACTGCGCCGTAACTGTTTTGATCTGCGAACACTTCCTGTCTTGTATCCTTTCTTTCTTTCTTTCTTTCATTCTTTCTGAGTACTCTTCTGCGGTTCCTCATTAATGGTGCTGTTAGACGTTCGGTATGATTTCATGGATGTGGATGCGACCTACATACTAAGGAAAGTCTTTGGCCCAAGTAAAAGCCCGGATGGATCATGGAGACTGAGAAATAATGACGAATTGGATAAGATAATTGGAATGCAAAATATTGTAGGACAAGTAAAAGCGAAGACACTTGGATGGTTTGGACACATTCAAAGAATGGAACATCGAATAACTAGGAAGATAAGTAACTGGATGCCGTCATTATTAAACAGGCCAAAGGGAAGGCCTAAAGAGAGATGGCTGATAGCGTGCGGGAAGGTTTTAAGATTATGGATTGGAAAACGTGTTTTAGATAGGACAAAGTGGCAAGAATTACTTGAGGAAGCCAAAACCCATCCAGGCTTGTAGAGCTTAAGAAGAAGAGAAGGATGCGACCCACTGTGAGCCTTCCGCCTACAAAGAACTTTACGAAACTGAACACAGAGCTACATAATGTTCTGACCAGCATTTCAGCCTGCTATCCCAACTCTCAGTCAGTGCCCGTCTCAGTCACTGTGACTAGAAATGTTGCTGTTTTATTGCATTTTATCCGGAATTAAATGCTTTCTTGGAAAGGAAAATTCGGATCTAAATTATGTAACATTCTGTGGCCCTGAGCTCCAATGGAACTAATTGTGTTATGCGTATTCTTTTGTAACTTAGATTTGAATTGGTTCTTTAAACATGATGAGAATATACCGCGTATAAAAACATCCTTAACTCCGTGTCAAAAAGCACATCTGTGGAGCATATGGTTTGGTGTGAGCATGAGTGGCATATTGGCTTTTTGGTGACTGGCGACATTTTTCAGCCAGTGTCGTCATCTTCTCCTTACCTTTATATGTAGAAGTACTTGAAGATCTGGTTCTTGTTTCTGATACGAAAGTGTACAAATTAGACAACTGTGAATAAGTAGAAGCTAATTAAATGGATATCACCAGCGTGGACCGTGTTACAGCCACTGCCACCATGTTACACGCATGCAGGTCCCGATGAGCGAGCTGTTAACAGTTCTGCCTTGATTTGAAGAACGAAAACTGTGACCTGGTTATATCGTCTTCAGATTCCATTAATTTTCCGAGTCTCGAGGTGGAATCGGTTGCTGCTTTAATAGTTTAATTCTGGCTACAATTTAAATTTATTCTGCCTTGTTTCTTATGTCTGTACATCCCTTAGCAGACTTGTTTTGTTTCATTTAAGGTCGTCATGTTGTACTGGTTAAAGTAATGGAAATTTGCATGGTGTCAGTCTTCTGCCGCGATGTAGATGAGGTCTGCGCTCTTGTGGGGTATTACGTAGCGTAGAGCGGTAATTCTGTACCGACGTTTCGGGACAACCTTTCGGTCACGTGTTCAAGTGTCAAGAAGTCCAAGAACTTCTTGACTGCTTGACCCTTTAAGATGGGACGTATAGGTGGTCCCGAAACATCGATACAGAACTACCGCTCTACGCTGCGTAATGTCTCAGAAGAGCTCAGATATAAAGGAATGGCCTCCATGAAAATATTACTCCAGTGCGTATGTGGTTGCGTAGGATTTTCCCAACTTCAATGAAACCAGAAAATTCATGACCGCTCCGGGGAGGGATATGTGTCAGTGAGTTCACCTTTGGACCATTTCGTGAACCATTTGAGTTTAGTGCGTACCTTCAAACCGCACTATCCAGCATCCTGTTCAGTATTGTCTTGTTATTGCTCTTAATGCCCCCGGAAGAGTCGTTCCCTGGATGTTATTTGACCGTGTTATTGTGCGTGTTATCTGTTCATGCGTACTGAAGTGAAATGGAACCCCAAGGATCGTATGCATTGCGTATAACTTACGTTTAACACCCAAGTGTGTGCATTTATCGTCGCATCCGTGCGTGCTGTGTGCCCATCCCATTCCATTTTGATTGTGTACCAGTAATAGTAGCCTGTCTGGTGAATAGTAAAAATTATGACACTCATTAGGCCTGTGTACTCGTATTTTCTCCATCCTAATGCTTCATTCCTTTCAGGCCCAAATATTCCCGTCACCACGCTCCCCGCATGCTCCTTCATTAAGGCAAGAGACTAAGTTTCACGTCCGTGCAAAACAGCCGGTAAAGTTTCGCTTTTATGTTTTATTATCTTTGCGTTTGAGGCACATTGCGAAGCAGTTATCAAAAGCGACTAATAGGATTGCTATGTATTTGCGTCCGTATGGTACAGAGTGATTTTTTGTGAACTTCATATTTGGAATGTTTACAAAAATTTGTCGACCCGTTCCGATTGTGCTGAAAGTCTGGGCAAAATTAACAGACACTTTACATGAAGACTTGCGTACGTTTATGCGGTTGCTGTGTATAATGGAGACCAATCGTGCTTGTGTGTGAGGTGCGAGCTGAGGCCGAAGAAACAGGTGACAATCTAAAATAACGGCTGGATCGGTGTTCTCTGTGAGGTGCGAGCTGAGGCCGAAGAAACAGTTGACAATCTAAAATAACGGCTGGATCAGTGTTCTCTGTGAGGTGCGAGCTGAGGCCGATGAAACAGTTGACGATCTAAAATAACGGCTGGATCGGTGTTCTCTGTGAGGTGCGAGCTGACGCCGAAGAAACTGTTGATCTAAAATAACGGCTGGATCGGTGTTCTCTGTGAGGTACGAGCTGAGGCCGAAGAAACAGTTGACAATCTAAAATAACGGCTGGATCAGTGTTCTCTGTGAGGTGCGAGCTGAGGCCGATGAAACAGTTGACGATCTAAAATAACGGCTGGATCGGTGTTCTCTGTGAGGTACGAGCTGAGGCCGGTGGACTGCAGATGTAAACATAATCGAGCACGGTCGACTCTGAATCCCTTCCTGATATGCGTTGGAACGTTCTAGAGACAATGACAACGATCGCGCCAGAAATGTTATGCAGTGCCGCTTCCCAACATATACGTATGGAAGCCATGTACCAGTACGCTAAGGGTACCTGTCGTCCATGTTAAACCACGTGTATGCGGCTCTAAAAATAGCAACATCTGCCGGTAGCATTACGTTGGGTTTGACACGCATGCTTTATGTGTCATATACATTACAGAATTCTGTAGTAACTTGTAACACGTGACACTGTCCATTTGTGGCAATAGTGCAGATGAAACTGACACTGTAGATTGAAAGTAGCCTGCATGAATATAAACGGTTAATTCCGAGAGATGCGCATTACTTGTTTTGTAAACCGTCTTTCTGCTTAAACTGGTTTTGAGCCACAGATGCCTTTTGGTAGCATGAATAACACTACGTAAACAAGTGGTTAGTGCATTACCCACACTATGAAGCTGTAAATCTTGCTCATGTCACGTTTGTCACTGAAGGACGTGTTACTAACTTTTTGCTCTGCAGTCATATACGAAATTTCCACACGTGACCATACTCCCTTGTTGCGATGAGAATAGCATGTGTTTTACACATGTTTCTTGCTCTCCTTTTTATACTCGTGCGTGAGATATTTCTGTAGAAGGGTGGGACGTGTGGATATTGCGTCAGTAATGCAGTGACTGGTCGTGGCTGGGAGATTCCACACCCGGATTCGAATCCGGAAGTACACACTTTGAGTTCTTGTCTGGGGTTTTGTTTTTTTTGTTTTGTTTTGTTTTTTTTTCTCTTGCAGCTCTCACTTCTTGTAATATGTCACCGAAGTCGGCCGTTCGCTTAGCCTGTAATAGAGGACGCGTTCGTATGTGTAAACGTTCGTGCGAACTTACATTATCTTACCTTACTTTAACGTTTGAATAAGTTTTCTGTTATTGTATGGAAGAATTAAGTGACTTTGTGTAAGGTAGAATTTATGTGTTTGGTGTAATCATAGGCACAGGTCGGCATTACCTTAGCAGATCTCTTATCAAACTAATGTTGACCTAATATGTTATAATAATAATATTAAAGAGGGCGGGACATGAAAGGCACGAGAGGCGAGTAGTTCATGCAGAATCGTAATTGGAAAACCCAACGTAAGGCTCGGGGCCGCGGTGGCGCAGTTGGTTGAGGCACTGCGCTACAAACCGGCAGGTCGCGGGTTCGATTCCCGATGGTGTCAGTCGATTTTTCATTGACATAATCCTGTCGGTCGCACTATGGCCCTGGGGTCGACTCAGCCTCTAACAGAAATGAGTACCAGGAATATTTCCTGGGGGGTAAACGCGGCCGGTGCGTAGGGCTGACAACCTTACCACCTTCATGTGCCGATTGTCTAGAAATCTGGGAGCCTCAACCTCCTGGAACCCTAAGGGCCTGTCCAGGCCTGTAATGGGACTGCTTTACCTTTTTACCTAACGTAAGGCTCACGTTACAAGATCTAAACCTAAATGGCAGGATGGTATTAATGTTGATTTTAAAATACGGATGTATGAATTAATAACCAGCCAGTATTTATTACACTTTAATCACTAAGCACAAGAAAATTGTTTCAGACCTTAACATATCTTCCACAGTGTCGTTACCTCTAATGTTCCAAGTAGCTGGTCGATTTTGGCGTCGTGTATGCTATTGTTAAACGGTTAAAACTGTTTCTGATACCTGGACGTTCAGTGCATGTGTACCATAAGTCAGCATTAGTGTACGCTACAGACTAGTGCCAATGTATGTGTTTTGGTGCTTGTCCTCACTGTTGTGTATCTGCTGATGTCACGAACCCTGCATGATTTAGTGGCACCGTATCTATAGTTCTCTGTTGTTTAACACTCCATGTAATGGTAAGTATAGCCTCTCATTTGCGCTGTATAGAATATATCGTCATGTTCATCCAGTAACAATCCTAATATTGCCTATATTTTCCTCTATACTGGTTCTAGTTTGCATGCTTGATCCTTGTACAGGGTACACTTTGCCGTATGGAGATGTCTGCTTTAACCTTGTGTTGAGAAACGCAAGGTATTTGAGGTTTCAATGTGTTGTGAGGGTGTTAATGACATTAAACTGGCTCTGGATAGGGTATAGTGCCAGGTTCTTTTGAACACGGTGATACGGATTCGGGTTCCATAAAAGGCGGGAAATTTTTCGACCGGCTGCGCATCTGTCAGCGTCTCAAGGGCTGTGGTCCGTGGAGGTGGCTAGTTATGCAGATTAAATTAATACGGTAAGATTACTCTGGATGGCACAAGAAGAAAAAGTACCTTAAAGTTATACACTTAAGTCCATTGAATACATTGGCAAGGTTATGTCTTTCATACGGATGTGGAAGTGTACAGTATCAGTCAGTAACGGCAGAAGGTTTGCATCCGCTGAAATGTGTTTCCTGAAGCCAGAGCTCAAAAGAAAAGCGCACAACTGGAGTGTGGAGTGTTGAGGTGTGCACTTCACCACTCCATACGATACACAGTATACGCTCCACCAGAACGAGATCTTTATATACGATCGACGCAGATGTTGGTGTGCATGATCCATACAGTTTTAAACAAATTAAACACCTGGAACGATTTGTTTTTAATATTATAACATTGTGGATTTATGGTTATCAATTTTATGTATTTTAGAGTTTTAGTGTTTAATATTTTAACCGCTTCTATCAAGGCGACATAATAACTAGACTGGTGTGTTGGATCTACATACCTTTGTATTGAACGCCCCCGCTGAAGATGGTACCTTGGTGCTAAAACATGTAGGGGTTTTTATAATAGCTTACGGATGTATTTTATTCAGTGCATGAGTTGGTGGAAGTAATGATTTTTCAACATGTTAACGGGTTGTGTCTTTCTGTTCAATTTCTGTCTCTCTGTTCTCAGTACCAGAGCAGATCATAAGCTATTGGGGATGATACGTGTTATATGCAGTGGGTTAGATGCTGTGGTACCGAGAAAACATAAGCATATGACAACTGAGGCAATCAGCTTTGACGTATGAGGGAAACTGGACTTTTTGAGCTTGAAGATACAGGAATTTCACGTGAGCAGGAAGTGAAGTAAGATTTCATCTGAACTTAATACAGTTTCCGTAAACAAAAACTGACACACATTCACTCATGCGGAATAGCGTTATTTAAATATTTTAACACGTAAATGTCTACGAATGTGCGTGTAGAACTGTATTTGTTGTTGTAAGCACTCTTTGTGGACTTTCAGATTACCGTCTAGGTGGGAATGGAGGCATTTTAAAACGAACTATATTACTTAGTGTGTAACTTTCATTGGAGTTCGCGTGTTAAATCTTTATTGTCTTTTAACAAGGTTGAGTCGTTAATGATTGGTAGTAAAAGTCTGAACGTATTTCGTTGCAGCTTTTCCTGTCGGTGAACTTGCTTCCCGATGGTTGACTTCATTAGCGGACGGGTCTTTTACGAGTATTAAGTAGAAACGCGACGGAAGATGCGCAGGGAACAAATAGAAGCTTATTCTCTTGGAATGCGTAGGTTTCTTGCGTGGCATCTGTTACCAATAATTTTTAGTTCAGAACGGAATGTCGAGCATGACTTAACGTGGGTTCTTTTGAAAGGTTAATTCCATGGAGCGGATCCCATTTTTAGTACGCGATACTCGTGTAGGTGGTAAGGAGTCCGTCCTTTATAAGACTTGAAGGTTTATGGTTTTGAAATAAGGGACTGTCACTGAACCCTGTCCAGTGCCATGTCAATCCAGTTCACACTATCACATGCACAAGGGTCACCATGTCGACGTTTCGTGGTTACCTGTTTAAACACCAATGTTTCGACCTTTCGTGAGTGGTTCTGATGGATTTGGATGAGACCACGTGGCTGGTGGGTTTGCTTCCCTCACTTTCCTGCTATTGCCAGCTCAGTTAAGTTCTGCCTTTCAGTAAGTGAGGTTGATTGCGTTTGTGCTTTATGGAATGAGACTCTTTCAATAATTTAGTGACCTGCATGCCCCCGAAAAGTGTTTGCGTTTTATTAGAAATAAGCTTGCATGCTTTCTGTGTTTTTAGAGTTATTTGAAATTTTTATTTCATGTGTTTTTTATAAGTTCTTCGAATCAAATAGGCGCTTTACTTCGGAAGTGGATTCCGATGTTCGTGTTGGTTTATGGGTCTCACTGCGACTGTACTGTGCTGTTTCTTTACAGTCGCAGATTTCTTTGTGAGGCCATTTGCTGGAAGTTTGCTGCGAAACACATTGAGTCTTTAAAACGAACGGAGTCTACGAACGTTGCAGTTTTGCGTTATGTTTGCTTGCTGTTTATTTGAAGATAAGTCCCAGTCTAACGATACTAATGCCGCATAATATTTGAAGTTTTGGCAAAAATAAATTTTAAGAGTTGTGTCCTCAGGCATGTGATGTCGTATAGTTTGGTACTATGTGCCAGCTGTGCTTTTATACCCTGAAGGTGGAAGAAAAACGTTCCCCCGAAATCTCGATACGTATATAGTCTTCAAATTTTTTTTTCCGTCAAATTCAGAGACGAATTTGTCTAACGATTTTAGAAGACAGTGTATTGATTCGATGTAAAAGATTGGTGTGAAAATAGCCGTAGGAATAATTTAGAGACAAACAGAATTGCATTCTGTGTGCGTAGTGACTGAAGTATAATCGGAGAAAATATGGACTAAGTTTTACACACACAGTTCCATTAATAATGTCAGTACGAGACACTGACTTTCAGTGTATGCTGCCGTGTACATGCTTTACTGACGAGTAGAAGATGTAACACTCCATGAAGGCGTCATATTGGTGTAATCATTTGATTAGTCCTTTTAATTTGTCTGTTGCTCCAGTGGCTCCCGTAATTGGTCATAGTCTTTTGTTTACTGTGTGGAATGGGTGGTTTTCGTGGCTTGGCATTAATTTACTTCTCTAGAATATAGGGCTGTTAGGACTGCAAATACATATGATTGGATGACCCCCAGGAACGAGATCCGGTAGCCATTATACAAGAGAGGGTGGGTGGGTCTTGGGACCGATCTTGTCGAATACGGAAAATATCGCCTTCACCGGAGTTCGAACTCTGGGCCCTGCAGACCGTAGCGAGTCGCTATACCGACTACGCTATCCCTGCCGCGTAACTGATGAGTGTATAATACCGACAGTAACATGTTACAGTACTTCTGGTAGCCTTTGTATTCCTGCGACACATTATTGTGTGCGTTGGTATCAGAAGTTCTGTTCAAGGAGATGCGGTGTGCTGGGTACCTGAATGAACACGAAGGTGCCTGGGGGTACGGCTTAGGTTTAGTTTTTGTTTTGTCCCAGAGCGGAATGATATGCTGAGAGATGCGGGCCGTTAAACGTTTGTTCTTACTCGATGCTGAAACCCCATCAGTTGCTTACCTGTGCTGCTGTTACGGATCATGCATACAGTGCTGTGTACAGCGTCTGGTACAGATCGTGGTCCTGCCTTGCAATGCTAACTGAGGTGATCTTTCGATTACCGTATTAAGGTCTATAATTGTCTGAACAGTTACTCTGCTTTTAAGTTGCAAGATCAGCTACTGCGTAGGTCGCTGAGTAGTCGAACTGGAATGGGTAGCGAAGGGAGAGAAGCTGCCGTGCTGTGTCGAAATACTGTCTCTGAATTCAGTGGAAAACTGACTCTTAACTCTAACTCCATGTTGCAGAGGCCTTCTTGAGCAGCTAACAGTTTCTCAGCTAGTGAAGAAATTCCCCGCATTTTATGGAAACCGGAGGTTCATTACCGCATTCACAAGATCCCGCCACCTGTCCCTATCCTGAGCCAGCTCAATCCAGTCCATGCCCCCATCCAACTTCAAGATCCATTTTAATATTATCCTCCCATCTACGCCTGGGTCTCCCAAGTGGTCGGAATTCAGTGGAAAAGGGCGAAGGAATCTGCAAACCGCAGTCTGAAAGCAGGCCAAGTGGCCGGGGTGTATACAGAGTACATGTACGAGCCAGACACATTACTGCTTGAGCTAACCTGTCCGGACACCCCCCCCCCCCCACCGCACACGCACACACAATGTATACATTGCATTTCTGCCCCTTACGTACAAAAATATATATGAGTTCACATGCACCGAGCCGAAAGCGCCAGGCAGGTGAACAGGACAGTCAGAATTGTGGGTCATCAGTATGAAACGTCATGTCAGCGTTCTGAACCCTGTAAGTCGGAAGTTGCTCCTAGACTTAGGGAACAGTTGTTGGGCCCCCCGCCCCCCCCGCGCCATTATACCGTAAGGCGTCTTCTGTAATGTTCCCTTTGTTACAGTGGTGACATCTTATGAATCAGTGTTATTACAAGTTCGGTCAGAACATAGGTACTTAAACACGTGCCGCATTTGCTTGAATTTGAATGAGGAAAGTGTGAGAAGGAATCTTGCAGCTAGACCAGAGGATTGAGCACCGGATATTTCGAGTATTTACTGCAGTAACACGAAGCGGGCGAGCATGGTCAGTGTACCCCAGCGGGGAGAACGACTTCGTTATGATGACGTAAGAGAGGGGGCACAACATGAGACGAAGATAACTGTGTGCTGAGGCGAGCTATAATTTGTACTGCCCACACGTTCTGGGGACGATAAATCGCGAAGGACGAGACGGCGCGACCTGTGGCGGTATGATAAATGCATACAAAATTTTGGTTGGGAAACCGAAAGGGGAAAAAAACAGGTGGGAGACCTAGGGGCCGGTGGTAAAGTAAAATAAAACTGTTAAAAGTAATGTAGCATGCCGTGAAGGTGCAGGAGGCGAGAGGAAGGTACAGCTCCACCCAGTCTGAATTGGCGCTAGATGGGGGGGGGGGGGGGGGGGGGGGTGGTCAGCACCACGCTCCGTCCACTTTACTCTGGGGTAGGAATCCCGGTGTCTATTGTAAAGGGGGCTGAATGGGCCCCAGTTTCTGTTTCGAACTCCGAACCATCCAGCCTGTCACGAGTCGCTGTACGAACTATCCTATACCGACCACGACATAAAACTGGACTTCAAAGAAATGTATTTTGAGAATGTGGGATGAATATATCTGGCACAGGAGACGGTACAGTGGTAAACTCGTGTTATTGGATTTGAAATGCAGGGGAATGTCAGGCCTAGCTAAGCAGCAGTGTTTCTGCAGAAGGCTTTTTGCTGTGTGGAGTTGCTTTTCTGTTTCTTCCATTTCTCATTTTTAGCTCGAAATTTTTGTCACACAGAGGCATTAGGGAAACAGCGAGGGTGGATGACACGGGGTAGGTTACCGTATTGTGAGCCCACGTACCGAGAATACATTGAATACGCTTTTATTATCGGCCTCAGTCATTCGTATAAACTCTTTAGCGCTTAAGAGCTCGGGATCCAGCTGACTAAGTCTGTACACAGGTGTTATTTCTGGAGAAAAGGAAAGTATCTATTCTTCATTGTAGAGAGAAGTCTGTCCGATGTACTTCATGCAGGCCGACACATGACGGGGTGATATTCGCGAAAGAAGATAGTTGCCATGAAAAAGGAACATAAGTTCCGCCCTTCGGATTATATAAAGGAGCGGGACTCACTGAAATTGCCTTTTGTCATGCTGGTTCGCTGAGGACAAGATTTATGTGACAATAGAATGGCTGTGCGGAACATGACCGGACGTGTTTAAAGTATGTGTAAGCTGTCTTCGAAGAATTGTAAACATATGTTGTTCAGCTTTTGTGTGTGTGTGTGTGTGTGTGTGTGTGTGTGTGTGTGTGTGTGTGTTCGAGTTCACATACAGGATCCTGTGCGTGTGGTGGAAACAGTGGGCGATAGCAGGTTAGCGTAACGACATGGCACACACAATCCCTCTTACCAGCGGAACAAGATCAGGTTGACCGTGATCGAACCATTGTGAAGATTCCGTTTGAATAATAGTACCATCTGCTGGGAGGTGACTGTGTAGCCAGATTCCAGCCATGATAATCTCAAATTTCACAGGTTTACGTTGGATCTCGTAATTCCTTGGTTTTAAACTGACTATGAGGGCTACTGTAAACCTAATGTCGAAAGCGTTCTTTTACGCAGGTTCATTTATGTCACAAATTGTTGGCGGAGCATGGAATGGAGAGGAGGAGGATTTGATTGTGTTACTGGTTTAACAAGAAATTGTGGGGAACCTTACGATCTCTGTTTATCTTCAGCTGTTTCAGTCGTTATGGCGAGACAAGTGGAATTATGAAGTAAAACAATAATTACTGAACTGAGTTATACTTCATGCGCATAATTTGAACTACTGTAGATCGGTGTGATTTCAGGTTTCCGCCGCCATGTAGATGAGACCTGCACTTTTCTTGGATATTACGCAGCGCAGAGTGTACCGACGTTTAGGGATAACCTATCGGTCCCATCTTCAAGGGTCAAAAAGTTCAAGAACTTCTCTCTTTTTTTTCCCCTTGAAGATGGCACCGATAGTTTGTCCCGAAACGTCGGTACAGAATTACCACTCTACGCTCCATAGTATCCCAGAAGAGCGCAGATCTTTACTGTAGATCTTACTGTACAAATTCGACAGATATAACGCTGCAGTTTCGCACGGTCGCGTTGTTCGGTACAGTGTGCAGTTACATTGCGAATGTATCTCTATGTAGAGTTCGCATGTCCTTCGAATGTTTCCGTAGTAGCCGCCTTCAGTCGAAAAACTGGATATAGATTTCACAGGACCGCCGTGTTATTGATTTCGTTCTAAAAATGATTACCTTAACGTGGGGTTTATATTTTTCTTGCATCCGTTGTCATACAAAGTGTTAGTCCCTGTGTCAGAAATTCCAATTGCCGCTGATAACAGGAAATGTAAGAAAAATGCGTTTGTGTAATGGTCCTTAGTGACATGATGTTCATACCAGATATCAAAATCTGTCTGTTGGCTGACAGGTGAAGGTGGGACAGACAGACGGATGTAATGCAACCGTACATGGCATTTCTTTTGTGCCTAAAAACCATACCGGGATTGTGCTGTTCACACCTGCGCATACAGAAGTTTAACACGCGTTCTTTGCGTAATGCCGTCTTACGAAAGCGTGCTGCCTGTCGAGCGTTATATAAATCGAAATGACACTACGCGTTTTTTGAAGGACTGTAGTATTAAGTTCCGTCATTCTTCGGTTCGCGAGTTGGTACGTGCGGTTCGACGGACAGAAACGGTATCTGCTGTATGCGTTTGGTTTATACACATCCTGTAATGAACACAGAATGTGCAGGAGAGTATATTAACAGAATAAATGTGATTTATGTGATCAAAATAATAATAATTATTATAATGTTTCTCTGGCGCAACAGCCCCTACTGGGCCAGGGCCTTCTCATTATCGAGGCTTCATGATCACACTCAGACGCACCACACTCGGTAGGTCTCCTCTGGACGAGTGATCAGCCCGGCGCAGAGACTTCTACTTGACAACACACATCACTCACAAGAGTCAGACGTACATCCCCCGGCAGGATTCGAACCTGCAATCCTAGTAAGCAAGCGGCCGCAGACCCACGTCATGGACGGCGTGGCCACTGGGATAGGCAATAATAATAATAATAATAATAATAATAATAATAATAATAATAATATAGTTATCCTTTTCTGGGGACTGCTTACTGATTACTCCCGGTTAGTCACGGTGGGAGCCCCTTCGATGTGACCTGTATGCGTGCCATTGTAATACGTTTCTATAAAAGGATACTTGTGTTTTGCGGGTAGCACTTTGTTTGGACTAGCTTGGTACTTTGTTGCTTTACGTTTCGTAAGCTAGGTGTGGTAGTTTCTGCCATCTTCCTCCTCCACACACTGAATTGTGTGGCGATGGAAGGAGCAACATTTGAATGCAGAACTGTCGATTTCGGAATGCGTATAAATATCCACCTGTACTTAGCTATATCTATTATACCAAACACCCCCCGAAGCTGCGTACTAGATGTAAAACTGTCACAATGTATTTCCGACAAGGATATTAAAATACTGAACTGTCGTTACTGACAGCCTTAGTGCCACAGCTGCTGATACGAAAAGAAACTCCGATTGCACCTGTTTATGGAAGTTTAAAAGTCGCTTCTCTGGAGCATTGCTAATAATGTGGGTCAGTGGTCGTCAAACTTTTTGGTCTGTGGAACCCTTTTCCAGACTTGAAATATTTCACGGTACCCCACCCATGTTTTTGAGTTGGCAGTGTAGGAAAAGTAAAAAAAAAAAAAAGGAATGTAGATTCTAGGTTGGTTTTATTGTAGGCAAACAAACTAACGTAACAGCCTCACTTTAGCTTCACTCAATCAGCAGAAGAAAAGTACGAATTATTATATGTTAATTTCTCAGTGTGACGGACTGGGCTGTTTTGATGAACACATCAATTTTAAATCTAGTATAGCAGGTGACAGCTGCAATCTGAGACCTGCCTCAGAATCCAGCTTATTTCTGTATTTAGTTTTTATTATACTCACTGGTCAAATGAGGGGGCAGGCCGAGTTTTACAGTGATCCTTCTTAGATTATTCTTGTTGTAGCAGCACCTCTCAGAAAGTCTCGAATGTTCTGACGTTGTACACCTGTATCTTTCCGAAGTACTCCCTTTGAAAATTTAATATATCATTTTTAAGTAGGACCTCATATTCGTAGTTTAGCATTATAGAATAACATACAAACTGCCCAACCTTTCATCAGCGTCTTGCGGAAGCAAGGAGCTCAGTTTGCAAAACACTGATGTGGGTCATCAGTAGTGTGTAACGTCGGACATCGAGAAAACGAAAAACTGAAGAATCAAACTCGCAGTCCCTTTTCATGGACAGCGCGTGTCCGGGTAATATGCCGGTAAGTACGATCGTTTACAAGGACACCAAGATAGGTATTACACAACAGCGAACTTGTATCTGGTATGAAGACCATCTGAGAATTGGAAGAACTTGATGCGTAGTCTAGACGCATGAAGAAACTGGGTTTATGAGAACCGGTTAAGTGTACATGAATTTGTGCCAGGAACTACACGGTAATTGTGTGAAATCATAGGAAGAGAATGTAGTAAGTAGGTGTATACTATTTCATTTCCAGCGACCGCATTTTTAAGCAGAACTCTGAAGAACCGCGCATGTCTGCGTAAGATGACATCCGTCACATAATAAATTCACGATGAAATCTTGTGCGTCCCGGTGAAGTGGGAAGCACTACTGAATCACGGTCAGGAGGGCAGTGTTTAAAGCAGGGTCTTCAACCTTCACTTGCTCAAGGGGCAAATTTTATGGGTAGAAAGTTTCGCGGGCCGCATTCACGTTTTACAAAGTAAAGTTTGCATATTATTGCAGAACATGCCCGCTGATATTTCCATACGTAAACGTACATAGGATAGTTTTATTTTATTTATTTATGTATGGTTTAGGCTTTATTTTTATTATTATATACTTATTCCCACAAGAATATTTCTAGAAAAAGAATGCAGAAGCTATGCCAACTCAGAGGGATTTAGGTTCAGTTAGAAAAAAGACACATGCAGAGTCTAAAAATGTAAGTTTTATTCTCAGTACTGTTAAATGTTATGTATAAACAATTTTACAAGTGTGAAAAAAGTCCTTGTTTAGTGAGAAATTTGGCACTGTTTATTTTTCGTTAACCTGTCTTATATCAGCTTACTAACGATCCTGCAAACATTCTGTACTATAGTCCTGCAGGATTTACTACAACAGTAACCGAGATTTCATACATAAAAAACAAGCAATATGTTTAAAACTGTATTAACATATTTAAAATATTTCAGAATGAATTTGATTTAACATTTATTTGTTTATTTATTTGAATTAAAGTTTTTACACTCAATTGAAAATTTGTTTGGGGCCATCACAAAAACATTCGGAGGGCCGCATGCGGCCTGCGGATCGCAGGTTGAAGACACCTGGTTTAAAGTCTTCTCAGGTCACTCGCAGTGTTCCTTGCGCACTCCACGTACAAGCGTGGATAGTACCCCATGGTGGTCAGACAGCATCCTTCCACACCTTTTACAGTTTGTAATTAACTGATCATCATAAAATATATTCGTGTATTAAACTATTGAAAGCGTCGTTAAAGAAATCAGGAATGAATAAGGGAGTACATAAATAAATAAAGTGGTAGGATCAGTATACCTACAGTGTTGGTATCCGTATGACTGCATGTCGTACTGGTGACTCCTGTCTTTAAAACATAACGATACATTGCACTCACTGCGATGAAATGTAAATGTGCTTAATTTGTTTGAAATTGTAACACATTGAATTATCACGGGTGTTTATATTCTTAGGCAGATTCTATCAGCATTAAATATTCAGCCTTCAGCAACCCTCACGGAGTGTAGCCAAGAACGTAGCATTTGCATGGAACTCGGCAAATCAAATTCTTCATGCTGCATTTA
The DNA here is from genome assembly GCA_013340265.1 of Coptotermes formosanus. Lineage (NCBI taxonomy): Eukaryota > Metazoa > Arthropoda > Insecta > Blattodea > Rhinotermitidae > Coptotermes > Coptotermes formosanus. Next base: position 608,870 of record BLKM01008175.1, read on the forward strand.
AAACTCGAGACCTTATTACTTGTTTTAATAATAACAGATTTTGTTATCCCGTCCAGTGTAACTTACATAATCTCTATCTCCTGTATATTAGATCTACGTAAGAATTCGAAGACAGTAACACACAGAAAATAACCGGTCACGTGCTAATAGTTTCAAAATGAATCTACTGCCCTTTCAATCAAACGGTTACAAAACTGAATGACAGTAAAAAGAGCTGCTGTGCTTGCAGAGATTTCATAATCGCTCCTTTAGTGGCCGAACTGTTGCCGTTCTAGCAAAAACTTACCACTTCGTGGAACATATTCGATATCCGATCAGGCCATTTACGGAGACGGAATTAACTGCTTTAGGCAGAATTTATAAGAAGCATCAGGTGTCTCCTGCTGTTGATTTATCCAAGCTCTTGTTGGTTTGAAATTCATCTAATGTATTTAACACATCATACTTGTCAAGAGCACCGTGTTAATGCTGTTTATGGAAGTACTCGATGTTTATTCGAGAATCGCACAGAACGTATAAGTACACTGGGGTAAAGTACAGTATGTAGCTTTTTGATGCTAATTTAAGTGGTTCAGAATAGTAACGAGTGCTTTTAAGCGTTAAAGGTCCATGTGAAATGGTGAGAAGGGAACTTAAAATGCCTCCGAACTTAGACTTTAGCTGGAGACTCTCCATCCCCCCCCCCCCCGCCCCCCCCCCTCCCCCCGATCTTACACGACCTTGACAGAGGCTGTCTCGAATTGCACCGTGTAATCCACTAAACTTCCTTTAGACTGCGTCATTTAGATTGTAATTCTCCGAAGCCAGGGATATGTGACATTACTGTAAACATGGCATTAATAGAGTAACTCAAACAGTAAGTTAGAAAAGAAGCTTTTGACATTCGGCGTGACAGATGGCAGAGTACATCGCCCGCTCCTCTGTTTATGAGCTCACTGCACAGTATTTCTGTACAGTCCCACCATGGCTTATTGCGTTCCTGTTATGACCTCAGTCTTTTAACCGGATGAAAAAGAAACTCGGCGGCTGCAGTTTGGCCTTGCGTATTTCAAGAGCATGGCTAAGAACAAGAGTGCTATTTAGCCGGTCGGAGATATTTTTGTCATTCTGAGAGGCCACGGTAGGTTGTCTGCACTGCGCGCTAACACAGCGAGCGACTCCACGTACAGTTATTGCTGGCTTCTGTTGGACGTTTCGTAGAATAGTGGCGTCATAATTAATATTTTTAGCTGAAATACGTAGTCACACTTCATATGAGTTACTGGGGGGAATTCCATAAAATATTAGCTTCATAATTAATAATTTTTGCCGAAACTTGTAGCTACAGTTCATATCAATTAATAAAGATACTTTGATATTGTGCTTGTAAATATAACAGCAGCGCCATTTAGCTGCTGGAATTTAGATTTATTCATTAATGTTTAAGTAAAAAAATATGCGCAGGAGGTCATCTGTGACAAATCCTGTTTTGGCAACAAAGCCATGTCAGTTACGCACGTTACAAGCGTCGTATGGCAGAGTGCCCCCAGAGTGGGTAGTATCTGGAATTAGATGGTCATGACCTATTTGAAGGTGCTGTGCAAACATTCGCATTGAGGGAATGGGCAAAACTGCGCTTAACCCCGTCCGTGATAGTCGGTCTCCTGGCGGTGGTTTGAACCCGGGACGTTCCGAATACGAATCATCACTAGTCACAGAACTCCCAACGACGCTGTCGATTGCGCAGATTATATAGCGTCGATGGTAGATGAATGAAGGAGTGTGGATCATTGACAGAATGACACTGACGGGAGAACCTGCCCCAGTGTCACTTTTTCCACCCCAAATCCGGCATGGACTGGGCCTGGGATTGAACCCGTTCCTCCGCGACATGTGGCCGGGGACGATCGCCTGAACCACGGCATGGTGCACCCCGTGTTCCTGATTTCTTTATAAAGAATGAGATCCTTTGTAGGCATTTTAAAAACGACCCGCGTCGTATGCATTATATTAGTATGCGGTAACTGGCGTCGTTTCAGACGCTTGACGATGTTGCTACGCCAAATTCCTATCTAAATTCCAACAGGAATCTTTCCCTTCCTCAAAGTACGCTGCTGTTTCTTAGTGTTGTCCGTTTGTCTCATGACAGTAATTGCACTTGACATCTGACTACTAGGCTTTAATTGTGACAGTCTGGGAGGCAGTTTCATCAGAATTTTGCGTCGCCAGCCAAGCATTTTAATAACACTGGCAGCAATTACACCGGCTTTCAGGTACAACTTAAGTATTATGCTCTTTGTTGTTCATGTTTTCCGACATACCACACTTCATTGTTCTTGTACTTATGTCATATATCAAGCTTTCTTAATATTTTCGTTGATTCGACCAATACTTAAGAATAATAGCTTCACATATGATTATGATGATGATGATGATGATGATGATGATGACGACGATGATATCGTCATGTGCCTTCCAACACAGTATTGCACTAACACGATGTTAACATTGTGGTCAGTAGGACTTAACGCCTACTAACAAGAGCTGCGTTATTATTTGCTAATATGCTGAAAGAATACGTGAATTGCATGTAGTGTTTAAACACAGTCCTCCTGCTGCTGCTACGTTCGAGATTTTAGACCGAATAATATTAATTAAAAGGTAAAACGATCCCCATTACAGGCCTGGACAGACCTTTACGGTTTCATGAGGTTGAGGCTTCCTTCAAGACAATCGGCACACGAAGGTGGCAAGGTTGTCAGCCCTACGCACCGGCCGCCTTTACCCTCCCCCCCCAAGGAAGTATTCCTAGTACTCATTTCTGTTAGAGGCAGAGCCGACCCCAGGGCCATAGTGCGGCCGGAAGGATTATGTCGATTAAAAATTCCAATGACACCATCGGGAATCGAACCCGCGACTTTCCGGTTTGTAGCACAGTGTCAATATTAATTAAAACCCCACTCTTAAATCTGAGCATTGGACCAGTTACACGATGTTAGAGCAATTACAGTAAATAATAATCGGTCTATTTATTATACGTAAAGGTGACTTCTTTCCGAAATTAAGTTTCTGTGTAAATAATAGTTTATTGGTTATTGTAACAGGAAAATGTGAGCAGGATCGTATCCAGTGTAGGAATTAGGATGTCTCGCACGAGGAGATGTGGGAATCCCTTGCAGGAGAATTGCCTTTATGTAGAACTCGAAGTGGTTAATATATGTCCCTCATGTTACTTCAGGCGAGTTAAGGAAATGCAGTAGTTTGTGGGGATGAAGCTTTGTGCAGAACGTTCCTAACGGCAGTGTGCTATATACGGACGTCGACTTTTATCACGTTGAAAGTCGAGTCAGTGTGGATCTCCGAAACATGGGCAGGTAGCAGCACTCAGAAGCAAGATCCGTATTAGCACTGATCTACCGTGAGACCCCGAAATCTTCTAGGGCCTGTTGTTATGGCGTTTCAGTAAACGTGGAGGTGCTAAACACTTTATGCTAATACTGTGTAAGTGGTTGTTGTTAAGTCGATGGACGTGTTTCAGAATCCCGTTGGGAACTTCATTTGTGGAGGTCATTAATCGTATGGTTACATAAAATAATGAAGTTGAAGGTGGTAGTTGACACAGTTTGACAGAAAGAGGCCGTGACGCGTTTCAAGCTCTTGTCTTTCACGAATGGGGAACATACGGCCCGAGGCGATGTTCAGATGGTACAGCATTGTTATAGCGGTAACTTATCAGTCTCTACTTCCTCAGAGTTGAAAAAGTAGTACTTTGATGGACGATAAGTGATATTTCAATGAAAATGCAAGTTTTCGTGGTTTTTTTAGTAAACGTTTCTACTAGGGGGATCTTCATCTACTTAAGAGAAAATGGAATGTCTGCTACACGACACGGAAAGGTTAACAGCCACACTAACTGGACCCTGTTAACTTGATATGAGACGTTCCGTTGTGTGTACAGCGTAAATGCAAGGCCACATCAGTCTGACACAAATTTTATTAACGTGGCACGGTTTTAGTCCCAAACCCTTGGCTATGCTGTTCAACAAAAGAATTTGTTTTATTAACAAACCCAATGTCAGACTATCGTGCAATTGCGCTTATACTAATAATATCCTGGTGTGCATTTTGGTACCGCTGAGAGGGCTGCTTATACCCACTTTGTTATTGTGCTATCACAGTACAGCAAAATTCGTAATTCATTTGCCCGTCATGTTCTGATGTGTCGCACCTCTTTTGGTGGTAAGCTCACATTAGTGACACTTCGCATGTTAAAAAGTCCGCCAAAAATTGAATATATGAATCGTATATACAGAGGACGGTCCAGTGTTGTACCTTGTGTTGCATTAAGGAGCACTGTACTGGTGGCGCAGAGGAGCCGCAGGTGCCGAAACTATTTAAATGCTGAAAGATTAAAATCAGTCTGCATTATGTGTAAGGGATTTAGTCCGTTCGTCGCAGAGAACACACTTCGCTTCCATTAGACCAGTTGCTGAATGCCGTATAGCATGGGTCTCTATAATCCGCGGCCGCATTGGTATAGTGCGTATACTACAAAAATAACATCATAATGTGGGCTGTTAGGTTTACCACTTACTGTTACTGTTACACGTGTGACCTGCGAACCAGCCCACAATGACATATGTCGCCCTTTGCCATTAAAAGTTGGAGGCCAGTGCTATGTAGGGAATCAGTGAATTAGGAATCTGCGAAACACATGAATACAGGCTGTGGGCAAAATGAAGAATTTTTGTCATTAAACTTGGGCTATAAATGCTGCTACGATACCGTACTGTTTACCCCCAGTCAGATTATGTTATTTGGTGCGGTAGGAGGTCATGCTTATTTGTTTGGAGGGTGATACGGAATGTTATAATACTTCGGCGTAGCATAACAAGCACGCTTTCAAAGTATCTGATTAAAGCAAGTCATTTTGTTATGTAATTACGCCCTGCAAATGTCAAGTGTAAGAATGAAGTAAGCAATTTTAGGTTCATGTACAGTAAGGCATTAGTAACCAGATACTGTGTGTTCACTGTTACCCTCCGTATTTCATACATCCCTCACTTTAGGTCTCTTGCAAAATACATTCATTACAGAAGAATAAAGGTTAGTGTTCTGTTGCGAGTGAAGTTAAAGGGCATACAGTTTTGTAGTTAAATAGTAGTACTTTCTTATGTTTGGCATCCCCGTGTGATAGTTGTAGTAACAAATAGCACATAAACACCGTCATCACAACATTTATTGTTAGTAAATAACCTGTCAGTTACTTAGCAACATGTTTCGACTTTAGTTCGTTATCTTCACGCGAACCTAGTTAGTGTAAAAAGCTAAAAATCTAAAACTGTGTAAATTAGAAAATGACATACGCTTACTTTTTGGATTAAGATTCATGTCTTACAAAAGGTGTTATATTATATCGCCTCTACACTGTTGCCTGAAGATTTTTCTTTACATCTTATAATTCATCATGACTGTTGATTTTTCTTTTTTTTTCAGTTTTTACTTCCATTTTTTCTCACTTTCATATATTTAATATTAGAATTCTGTGTAATGAACTCATAGTAATAAATCGCTTAATGTTGCATTGTAATGGGTATTGAGTTTTATATTTTTTGTGTACTGTTTTATTGGCATTACATTGCGGGCATAAAGTCTGTTCAGCATGTAATTCGGGTTGTAGTCCGTGTAGGAGCAGGTAAGTCGCATTAGTCTGTCATCTTTTCGACGGAGGTGTTCCTTTTTGTGTGCGAATGGGGTTCATTTACAACACGCAGCAGCTAATCCAGTGTGAAGACTGATGTCAGTTCAACAGATTTTCTCGTGACAGTTTACGACTTGCCACCAGTGCGGAATCGGCTCATCTGACCCAAGAGTATAAATAGTTGACCATCCGCGTCCTTGAGTGCAAAGAAAAATCGAGGCTTCGGTTGGACTTCTGTCCTGGCCCAAGCAAGCCGGCAACGCCATATTTTAATTCACTAGTTACAGGATTGAATAAGAGCCGAGAAGTGGAGTGCTGTTACGTTAGGTTGTGGACTCCCGACAGCGAATTACGCGAAGCAGCGTTGTGTCTTGTGACACGCTTCCACTGACTGATATGAAGCGTTGCGCAAGGCACGGTGCGCAGTTCCAAATCTCGCAGATTCATCCGACGTGTGGGATAGTTCATATTCTATCCGTCGAAATAAAATCGTCAGGAGCCAAGTTGCTCGCCTTGACCCTCCTTTGTAGGCTTTCTTTAACTCATTTTTGCTAGCGAAATTTGCCGATGAGTGATTTTGCCTGATGGCATCCTATTGCAGAGGCGCTTTCGAATATCGTCCAAGGTACCAGCACCTGAGATTTTTGTGGGATTTCATAATTTACATATCATTTGACGCTACATTACCTGTGCAGCTTAAAAGGCGTTGTTAAACAACCTAGCTGTTAATTGGCTTTGCTAGGTTTTGCATATCAACGTAATTTTATTCTGTGTTCCTTAAGTATCGACACGATTATTTCAGGTTCTATCAGTAGCACTGCGTCGAGCAGCTTGACAGGCGCATAGGCCTAGCTAGCTAGCTAGCTGGCTAACTAACCAACTAACTAACTAACTAACTAACTAACTAACTAACTACATGGAGCAGAGGCCTTCTTGAGAAGCTAACAGTTTCTCAGCTAGTCAAGAAATTCGCCGCATTTTATGGAATCCGGAGGTTCATTACCCCATTCACAAGAGCCCGCAACCTCTTCCTATCCTGAGCCATCTCAATCCAGTCCATGCCCCCATCGCACGTCTTGAAGATCCGTTTTAATGTTATCCTCCCATCTACGCCTAGGTCTCCCAAGTGGTCGCCTTCCCTCATGTCTCCCCACCAAAATCCTGTATGCCCCTCTCTTTTCCCCATTACGTGCTACGTGCCCCGCCCATCTCATTCTCGATTTTGTTACCCGAATAATATTTGGTGATGAGTACAGGTCATTAAGTTCCTCGTTATGTAGTCTTCTCCATTCCCCTGTCGCCTCTTCTCTCTTAGGCCCAAATATCCTCCTTATCACCCTATTCTCGAACACCCTCACTCTTTGTTCCTCCCTCAGTGTGAAAGACCAAGTTTTACACCCATACAAACAAACAGGTAAAACTGCAGGTGGCGTATAGGCCTGCATATACTATATACAGTCAACCTCGATTTTAACGGATCCTCAGGGGTGTCCTTAAAAGATCCGTTATAACCTGGGCCGGTATAACCGAGGTCGACTGTACAGAGTGTCTCTTTCATCGTGTCCTTCAGCGCGGCTGCTGTCACGGCAGCTTCGCCGTATGGGAAGCTTCCATTCCCCGCGAATTCTGAGTACCTCGGGACTCATATATACAATAAGGTAAGTTGGACCGCAGGCGAAACACGGAACGTAAGTTCCAAGCGGGTGCATACTTCCTGTGCGATGGTGTTCCCGTGAAAACTGTCGTGTTCAAACACACGGTAAAATGGACTCTCTTTGCATCTGCGGCCTCCGAAGCACGGAATTCATCTAAATAATACTTGAAAAGGTAGTTCCGACTTTTCTTAAAACTCACTGACGTGTTTCCTTAGTTCTTTCGCGATCTTCCTCAGTCCTTCCACCCACATGCTGACATATGCCACGACCGGTTCCTTCTCCATCCATTCCAGTTTGTAGTACACATTTGTCATCTCTGTTATCCACTGCGTTTCATACCGAGTCTGTATTCTCTGTGGCAGCTGGCTTGCATGTCGGTCGCGGTGCTCCTATCTGGTGCTACGTGTTTCGACCTGCTCCCTCACAGTCTTGCTGGATAAGGTGACGACCCCGACGTTCTTTCTTAATGCAAAGGGAATGGACAGTGTTTGTTGTCCATCCATGATTGGAGGTTGCAGAAGTCTGATTCATCCGCTAGACCACTGTTCCCAAAACGTTTTTCCTCGCGGACCCGTTTTGGCCTCGAAAAACAACCAAGGCTGCTCACATCTTTGCTCCTGTAGAGTGTCCGGATGATAGGTATCCAGTGTTAAACACTTATATCTCAGAACTGATTTAAGATATCTTCTAATACATACCAGCAGCGCCGATCCCAGTGGCCACGCGGTCTGAGGCGTCAGGTTTGCGGCCGAGCGCTTGTTGGGATCATGGGTTCGAATCCCACCGGGGGCATGTATGTTTGTCTTGTACAGTGCTTGTGTTGTCAGGTAGAGGTCTCTGCGACGGGCTGATCCGTCATCCATAGGAGTCCTACCGAATGTGGTGTGTGCTTGAGTGTGATCAAGTGAAAAATCAGAACCCTCTGCACCTGCTGTGAAGGAGTAGGTAGAAGAGGGAAGGACTACAAAAAAAAACACACTAGTAGCATACGTAATAATGTATTGCATGATTTGACCGTAACTGAACTGGTTGTCGCTCGCTTCGTGGGTACAGAGAGTTTCTTAACCTTTTAAAGCCTAGCGGTAACTTTACGTACCACCAGGTTTAACATTAAAAAATTATACGTGGTGCCCACATTGCGTTTATGTGTTTTGTACGGATCTCAGAACAAACAGCAACTTTTGCCTTATAAAACATTAAGAGGTTGGTTCTTATAACCGAAGTGGAGAGTGTTTACTGCGCGGTACGCACTGAGTCCTTATATAAAACAGATACGCTTCGTCTTTAAAGGGTTAAAGCGTTAATTGGATATTCTAATGATCATACAAATTAGGCATATCGCCAATTAAAGAAGTTCCGCAATTTCTTGTTAACAAAATATTACTCCTTTAATTAAAGAGTAAGTAAACTTGAAAGTAGCCGTTACAGAAATGTATCCACGGATCCCCTGGGAACTGCTCCCAGGTCCCTTGGGATCCGCGGAGCACACCTTGTGAACCATTGCACTACCCTCTGGATGGCTTGCACTTACTCGCACAATCTTATCTACAGCCACCGAAACATACCTTTGGCGTCCTAATTATTTGCAGCGCCTTCCAATGTGGATAACACGTGTGGCGTGTAATAATGTGTTTTCGATATCTGCCCCCACCCCACCGGTGCTACTGTGACAGAAACATCATAGCCCAGTGCTTTAAATAGAGTTACAACACAGGGCCGCTACCTCGCCAGGCACCATTCACGGTTGTCTCCTATTCCGAACGTTACAGTCTCGTCTGCAGGTACAGCATTGTTTTGTAACTTGAAGCCGCCGTTGACATTCGAGCTGTCTCTGTCTACCGCGCGAGTGACCTGTATTCGATTATAGCCTATTGTCACTGGGACAGTCGCCTGAATCGTATCTTGGCTTTACCCAAAACCCGCGTGGAGAATAAAGTGAGAGTATTTCCAAACAAGGGGAGTTTCCTCTCAAATCCAGTTTTGTCATTTAACACTCTTATGCCTCACAGCGAAAGTCCCTGGGTTTAACGCTGCAGAAATAATATGAACGTACGTTTCTATTCCTTTGGAATGTCGATGCCACTCATCGGTGCACTGGGCTGTTTCTCCGCACATACGGTGTTAACGTAACCCCACAGGCGAAGGTCAGATTTGCTGTGCCTCAATTATGTCTCGAACACTCATAGCCATAATAAAAATGAATGGCACAACAATAAAACCTGAACTGTAGCCCAAAGCAGCACTGGTTACGTCACCGTCGTGTCTTCTATTTAAGGCCCGTACTAGGACTTAAGATTTTATGTTCCTTATTGTTGGCTACCTGCACGTGTAATTATCATCGTTTCTTGTAACGACATCCAAACGTGTACGCTACTTAAAGCGTCATTCCGTGGATTGCTTTTAATGGCGGCTCCAATAAATTTTTTACGTGAATTTTTCGTTTGTTAGAAGTGTTGCGTGAATATTAGCCCTTTCCAGTCCCCATAAAATAGTTACACGTACAGCTTCAGAACACGTTTTAAATCCGCGGCCCAATTACGAAACAAGACTTGAACATTTCCTGTGTTTTCTTCAGTAGTTGGGCCGTGTATACTTTCCAGACATGAAAAATGTAAATTGGGAATTAGGAAATATAATTGGAACTTACGGTTTCGTAATAGCATGCAAAGAAATTGCTAATAAAAATTTCAGCTGACGCTTCCGTTTGAAAACAAATACATCTGGAAAAGAATGGATTACGTGACGTAATTATGCACTTTTTTGACATGACAGTGTTGCGTAGATCTGCAGACATCTTATGAATTCGTAATGCTTCGTCGCTAAATTCATTTTTAGCGGAGAGATGCTTCTTGTGAAGGGGAAATCGTGCTTTTTTCTCGTTATGTTTCAAGACAAAGTGTCAGCCACATCCATGATGATAAACCTGAAAAATATTAGGCTCTTAGGACGTCTTTACTGTCGAAATTTGTGAAAATGAAGCGGTTAAATTACATCTGTAATTCAGCTCTCGACAGCCTCATTTCCAACTACGGCAAGCTGCCGGCGGTTTTGTTTTATGTAGGTTAGCATATTAACATTGGCCACGTCCCTTTCACTCAGATTCGTTGTTTGATGGTAAGGGCTGCAGTGCGTGTTATTCAAGACGTCCCCTGTTCGAGTTTCAGCCAGAAGACAGACTGCACTGACTTAGGGGGTTTTCGATTTGATATGTGCACTCCTGTTGATAGGTTGTGCCTGTATTGTGCCTTCTGCGAATCGTCGAAGTACGTGCGACGTAGAATCTTTGTGGTGGTGTGTTGTTGCATTTAGTGCTGACTGTACTTGTGTGAGTGTTCGTACGGTTTTGTGCATGCTGGTATTTTATTCGGGGTATCAAAATTGCTGTGAAGACAATAAATTAGACAGGTGTATTGTATGGAATTGGTCACACGACTCGTCACAATTGGACTCGAGCCATCCCCATAATAATAATAATAATAATAATAATAATAATAATAATTGTAGCTATATCCTTAATTACGTAATTGGCCATGGGCTGTAGTCCACGTCACTGGATAAGGATACAAGGCAACCCAACGAACCTGTGAGTAGTTATGTATAGTCTGTTTTGTAAATAAGAGACCTCGTGGTGTAGTACCGTTAACCACACAAGTCAGATGCAGTACGAAGTTTTGCGTAGCTCTCCTGTTGGAACGTGGTATTCGGTATAAAGGCTGTAAAATGTATTTATCAGGGCCGAAATATGTGCTGTTATTTGCAAAGCTTTGGTTCCTGCAGTGTTATTGTTATGCCCCCTTTGTTCATCTGTTTTGACATGAAGCAAGTGGAGACAGTTTCTCCCCCGGGAGAAACTGTGTGACAGTCAACCGCAACACAATTATTTAAGTGGTGTTACTGTGCATTTCTTTTAAAGTGCCATAGTTAGTAGATGGTTTTGCCATTCGAAATTGCTGATTGCCAGGGTGTATTACCCCCCCCCCCCCCCTTCAGCTCAGTATCCGGCAAGTGGAAAATGACGCTGACTAGAAGGCAGTGAAACCTCTTCCTTCAGTACGTACTTGTGCCTTTTCTCTTCGGTCTTTCTTACTGTCCTGCAGCACTATCATGCTGGAGGATCGCTTACAGCTGACTCAACAGAAATCTGCTGTGCTTCGAAGTGTCAAGTAATGGTTCTTGTTTTTGATTTTAACGTGACGGATACCTCTGAAATTTCGTGCCATTCCCCTCTTTACATACATACGCTCTTTACCTTCTCTGTCATTGAGTGTGATCAGTTGCAACAATAACCCTCTACACGTAAAACGAGCAGGTAGACAGAGGTCAGAGTAAGAAAGAAAGAGAGAAGGATTCTAAAGTTTGTTTTTTTTTGCTTGTTTTATTGTATGGTAGTTTAGGCTAAATCTTGTGGCGATCCTAAACACATTTTTCTCGACGTATTAGATTCTAATCCCACTCAAGGCGTGTATGTTTCTGTCCTGTGTGTTATCTGTTCTAGTAACCATATCGTTAACAACCTTGCAGTAAAAACCAAACTAAAGAAATTAGCAAATTAAAGGAAGGAAAAAGTGTTCAAGACGACGTTAACTGCTTTACAGCAGACCTCTTAATGATGGCGACTGTAATGAGAGCATATAACGTGAAAGCAATAATAGAGTACACGTACGTCTGATGACTTATTCTCCCGCCGTCATAATACGACGTGTCGAGGCCAGTCGCCGTAATTGAGTCTAGTCTGTGGTTTGCATGTGTCATCCGCAACAGATACAAATACTTTGATGCTAACAAAGCAGGACTTCTGTTGCTTCCTCATGGGCCGTTGAACCATCTGTTATTGTTCACACTTCAGATAACATCAGTCTGGAGTTGAACACTGGCATTTCACAGTACACAAAAGGCATCACGATTTTCCTTCGTTTCTCTACTGCCAATGGACAGTATTTGTTTCTTCTTTTCTTTTAATGACTAGTGTGACCGGCCGAGTTGCGAGAAATAGACACGGAGTATGTAGCACGTAATTTCTTCATATTTCCTCGTCTGTGAATTTTGATTGTCAGTGTAAAGAGGGGCTATGTATGTGTATGTATATATGTGTGTGGGTGTGTGTGTGTGTGTGTGTGTGTGTGCGCGCGCGCGTACGAGGGAGGGGGGGGAGGCGGTTGCCTCTATCGTACTGGTGCCAAATTGTATGTTCTACCCACTGTCAGCAATTGTGCGCCAAGTGAAGCTTCGAGAAGGCCTGAACATTAGAGAGAACAAAAATCCTCAAACACGTACCGTTAAACGAACTTCTGGTGCGTGACTTAAGTAACGTATCTGCTAACAGTCGCTCTTGAAAAGATGGCGCCACTTCCAAAGACACAAGTGTTGTTGAAGTACGAAAGAAAACGGTCTAGATTTCGGTTATTTTAACCAGTAGCCGATGTGAGAGAAATTTGGAGACTTAAATATTATATGGCTGATGAAATCAGGAAGAATGAGATGGATGGGACATGTGGCACGTAACGGGATAATGGGAGGATAGTATTAAAATGGATCTTTAAGAAGTAGGATGGGGCGTTGGGCTGGATTGATCTGGCTCAGGATAGGGATAGGTGGCGGGATCGGTAATGAACCTTCGGGTTCCGTAAAATGCAGGCGGTTTGTTGACTAGCTGAGGAACCGTTAGCTTCTCAGAAAGGACTGCTGCATGGAGTTATTCAGCTAATAATAACAAAGTGATTAAAAAAGTAGCCATCATTGCTAAAAAAACTGCACATACAGGAGCTGCTGTTTTGATTAAAATGGCAGTAAAATTAGCACAGCTGCAGTGGCGACACTGACTTATTCGTTGAGATGCAAAAATAAGACTGGCAATGTAGCATGTGTGAGGAAAGCAGTGTTGAGGATGCGGTACAGTGAACTGCGTGTAAGAAGTGGGCCCATGACGCGTGTGCTGCGGGCGCCACAGAATCCAGAAACTTCATCTGTAAATTGTGTTGAGTCTGTTAATGTGCGTGATTTGAGGCTTCCGCCGCGATGTATGTGAGATCTGCGTTCTTTTGGGATATTACGCAGCATTGAGTGGTAGCTCTGTACTGACGTTTCGGGACAGCCTATCGGTTTCATCTTCAGCGGTCGAGAAGTCCAAGACTTCCTGACCATTGAAGATGGGACCGATAGGTTGTCCCGAAACGTCGGTACTGAACTACCACACAACGCTGTGTAATATTCTAAAAGAGCACTGATCTCGAGTCTGTTAGTGTTTCCACATATTCCTATTCAGTTACTCATAGAGCATGATTATATTCTGGTTACATTTACCGTATCTTCAACTGTAATTAAATTCGTGTGTGGGATCAGGCTTAACAATTGTTTACTTTTTGCCTTATCAGATTTTTAAAGCGATTGTACTATTTTGCAACTGCAAGTATGATTTAGGAGTCCTGTTGTCGAAATCATAGCTCTTTGATAGACTGAAAAAATTGTTTTTATACCCAGTAAAATCGGTTTCGATGGAATACAAAAAAATGCCACTTACAGTTGAATGTTTACGATACGCGGTGATTACTTTGCATATGCAGAAACAGTTATGCCGTTCTCGTAAAAAGCGAAATTCCAGAACGGCTACGATTGCGGTAGCTGTTTGTGACATGTATTGCGTATGTATGCGAGTTTAACACAATATAAAGGCGTTAGTTATTGCGCCGTGTTTAAACATGTCTAGACCTGATAGCAGTAATTACATTTGTTGACTGTTATTTATAGCGCACCGTATAGTATGAGACAAGCTACCGGCCGTTCTAAATGGTCTGTGAAACGAAGGTTGAGCACAGCTGTAGTTACTGATCAGGCGAATATTACTTCTGCTGCAGCTGTTCACGTTCCTGACTACATGACAAAAACCAGAACACAAAGAAATCAGATCAAGGTAGTCTGGCCCTAATTCAGGAACAAATTAAAGCGAAACATTCGGAAAACAGGGCACGTTGTGTGAGTTTTGTTATATGTCACTTGAGCATAGGATAAATTTTTGCTGACGGCTAAGACGCTTTGCGATAGCCCGTTCAAAAACCATTTGGCATAGTGCGTGTTAACTTATACTGAGGAAGTCCACGGCTGGCAGTTTGAGACTTGCTATCTGGACCAAAAATTTGCGTCAGCCCTTCCGACCAGGCTCATATTGAAGGTCCTATTCTTCTGGGATATTATACCATGTCGGTTGGTAAATAATTAAGGACGTTTCGGAGGAGCTTAATACCTCCATTTTCAGGTTACACGTGTCTGTAAAGTCCGTTTTAATATTATTCTCCTATCGACGCCTAGTCTCCTTTCAGATGTCTTCCGTTTACTTTGGAACTAAAATTTGTATGCATCTGTCACCGGTGATTAGCTGCGTATGGTGATTCAAATAGAATATGGGAAAAAGCTCCGTGTGGCCTGTTTTGAGATTGGTCTTCTATCTGAGGGTTTCCCTAAGGGACTGCAGCTGTCAGCATAGCGGATCCCAGGTCTGAAATCTCATCCTGTATGATTTTTGAGTGGTTTCATGCCCGTGTGTTAAGTGCAGTTGAGAATGGAGAAGTAATGATTGTTAAGACATTAGAAATATTCGTGAACTGGGATTGCTGTGGCACTAGAGGGGTGCGGTTTCGATAGGCGGTGTTCTTCCAGGTGGGCTCTGGGGTTCAGCCATGGGATAGGCGTATATGGGATATATCCCCTGGGGTTAAGGTACAGGCGTGTCTATCCCATTATTCACCTCTGTCTATAGGACATGAAAGAAAGCGTGGAGCTTTATCTCCTGATCCCCTAAACGTCTTCGTGGCGCCGTAGTTACATTAGAACCTGTCAACCTACCAATGTATACACTATAATTCTTAGACAATGGTGTAACATGCGAACATCACTGATGTGTGTTTGAACCTTTTCCATCGTCACTGAGTATACAAACGCGATGTTTCATAAGTAGACTGCTTCCACCTTGAGGTGTATTTCTATTCTGAGAATAAGTAATAGTTTGCTCAAATGCATTCATTCGTGGTTTACATGAATGCTTGTGCTTTGTAGTAGGTGCATGGATTCACCAACAGACGGTGCTGATTGGGTTGTTACTATCTTCCATTATAATTTACTGAAAAAAAATTGTTTTATTGCTTGTTCAGGCCCTGTGGTTTTCAGTTTTACTAAGGAAATTTTATTTCATTGTAATTTTAGATTGAGTATTGTATTCACTGTGTTTATGTTTAGAGGTCTGGTTATGTTGTCTGTTACTTATGGAGTTGTAGGTTTTTGGTTCTTCTAGGTTGTTAACTTATTCTTAAGATTCTACGGATGTGTCCACGTAAAAGAAAGTAGAAGAAATTCGGTTAGTTATTTGTGAAACAGCGCGTTGTTTTCCGATCATGTGAACGTAGCATTTAGTGAAAAGTTTGGTTCTGCTGAAAGTGTGTAATTCGCATGACCTTCAGTGTCTGTACAATAGCAGAATAGTGACTACATTTGGGCCACTACACTTTGATAGGAAGCCGAGTTGTGAGTAATTTGATCGACAATTTGGAGTGTGGGAGAGGCAGCTAGTAAAAGTAGAGAATATAATGAGAAGGCGGTTAAGTACCGGAAAGGAACGTCTTAACAAATGGGCTGAGAGTTTGGAGTTCACCGACCGAACCAAAGAAGGCACTTGACGCTTGGTGAGGGCAAACAGAGTGTGGTAATATTCCAGTTGTCTTTACTGCTAGTACATACAGGCTGGGCTCACTTCTTAACCCGCAGTTCGTAAAGTAATATTTCACAGTTCAGTTCCTGCCACACATAAAACACTTTGTCTCCGTCACACAGCACACACCAGCTGGTAGTTAATGCTGTTTATTCTGGGAATCGCATGAAACACATAACTGCACACTGTGTGGGAGAAGTGCATATTTTTTATGTTAAAGCTGGTGGTCCATATAATAACAAATGTGGGCCTTACGTTAAATGAGCCAAGCAGTGTGAGAAGCACATTTAATACCCAGTAGAGAGAAGTGAGAAGTGTTTTTATATAAAGACCCTGTCACTTGCCAATATTATATAGCGTCGGTGGTCTTCCTTCCTTCCTTCCTTCCTTCCTTCCTTCCTTCCTTCCTTCTAGTGACGCAACAGCCCCTAGTTGGCCAGGGCCTCCTCATTATCGAGCCTTCACGAACACACTCAGACACACCACACTCGGCAGGACTCCTCTGGACGAGTGATCAGCCCGACGCAGAGACCTGTACCTGACAGCACGCAACACTTACAAGAGACAGACGTACATGCCCCCGGCGGTATTCGAGCCTACAAATCCAGCAAGCGAAAGGCCGATGGGCCCACGCCTTAGACCGCGCGCCCACTGGAATCGGCATAGCGTCGGTGATAGATGAATGAAATATGAGTATGGAGCATTTGCGTGCTTTTTCTCGTCGCCGACAAGTCTGCGTGCTACAGATAAATGACGCTTATAACCTTTTAACATAATGCGAATGATGAATTTCGACTCCCCGACCTGAAAAATTAGCTCGGTAGGTCTGCATTAGCAGGCGATAGTGGATGTGTTCCAAGTCTCCATATGCCGATCCCAGTGGCCGCGCGGTCTAAGGCGTGGGCCTTCGACCGAGCGCTTGCTAGGATCGTGGGTTCGAATCCCACCGGGGGCATGGATGCTCGTCTTCTGTGAGTGGTATGTGTTGTAAGGTAAAGGTCTCTGCGACGGACTGATCACTCCTCCAGAGGAGTCTTACCGAGTGTGGTGTGTCTAAATGAGTGTCAACATGGAGCCTCAAAAACGAGGAGGCCTAGGCCCATAATAGGGCTGTTGAGCCACAAACAAACAAACAAACAAACAAACAAACAAACAAACAAAACAAGTCTCTATATCGCCCCTGGTTAGCAAAAAAGGGACAACCCACAAAACATCAGCTTTGCGGGAGAAGCAAGAAGATGGCTCCGTTTTATATATTACAAATGCTTTGAGAGGTGGGATCCACCCACACCTATCTTGGTTATTCTTGAAGGTGAAGTTGTCACCTTTTTACATATCATAGAGGACCTTTACTAAAGTGATCTGCTACACATAACTCAAATTAGCTAAAAGTGGCAGTTAGCTTGTTTTTACAAAACAGGAACGATATGTGTGTGAGAACAGAGAAAAGACGGTCGAAGTTGTAGCCGGTGACGGTATAGGGAACTAGGCCAACACAATGCCGTAATTGTGTTTCACCAGTAAACTGTTTGTAGTGGCCTTGAGTCCTGCCATAGCGTTCACGTCAGATCAAATATCCCCCCCCCCCCCTTGCGTTTCATGGGACAGGTTTCCTGACACAACTAGTCTGATTCGTATTTCGGAGTTGCCTCATTTAGACAGTGTGTGGAAACCGGTTATTCTGACTGAGGTTTTTCGTAGTTTTCTTAAGTTGCTCCAGACATGCCTGGTTGGATTTTTTTTTTGTCCAAACTGACTGCGACCAGTACTGGTTGCTCACCATTGATGACTGTCTTCATGTCTCTTTGCAAGCTATGCATATAGCGTGATGCCTGAAACTGAGACAGCGTTGTTCAACAATCGAGGTATGTATCCACCGGTAAAATCCATCGTACTAATCGCTTCGGATAGGGAAGCTCTGTTTTTTTCATCCACGGGGAAGATGAAGTCGTTTTTCTTGAATACGTGGGTAAAGTAATTAACATGTCAAGTATCACATTTCGAATGTTACGTACGTAAAGTTGAAATTGCTTATGATAGAACTGTTGTAACTGTATTTAAATTACCAAACAAACAAATACAGAAGAAAATTTCATAATCCACACGCGTCTGTAAAATTTTTGAAGTGAAAGTCAACAGTCATCCCTTACATATACCGTCTTTTAGAAAAATATACACAGGTTGTGTGGTTCGTAACAAATTAATCACTCACTTCACAGACTTCCTTCAGGACTTTTTCCATTGTCCCACCCAGCAAGATATACAACGTTTCGAAAAGCTTCTTCCTTCCTCAGCCCTGAGGAAGAAAGTCCTGTAGGAAGTCTGTGAAGCGAGTGATATCAAGCCATTGTCAAGAATAGTGATGATGCAAAGTAATCATAGTCGCATTTGCCAAGCCTTCGGCCTGTTCCAGCTCTTTACGAGTATATCACCTTTAATGCCTCGTGAATCACTTTCATTTCTGTCAAAACATACCAGAACTTTTCCTTAACTCGTACTTCCAGAAGTTGTTGTTGGAGCTTTAGTTGTGTCAAGGATATCACTGGCAGTCGTTCCCTAAGGGGGGGAAACCAACGTGTAATTATACAGGATCAGTTATTCGAGTGGTCCCACGCTTCACTCTCCATTTAGTACACTTCGCATGACGGTAGGCTGCTGTTCCAGTTTGTTGTGAGTTGGGGTCCACACCTTTTAGTTCAATATATTGAAGTTAATATTGGGTTTTTACTCGCCGCGTTTGAAGATGGTGCTTGAAATTGTTTTCTTCGGCTCGCAGATACACGTACGTGTCACACGTGACAAATACGTCCATTGACCATTGGTAAATGGAAGTCACTGCATGCTGGATGCTGTCTGTGAGGCCGTCTTTTTTTTTAATTGATGAAGGGTCCCACAGCAGACGCTACGGACGCACTGCAGCCATGAGGCTTATTGTGTAACCCTGATGAAGGTGAAGATGATTGTTATTTTTGTCCTTTTGCTAGTAATGAAGCACCGGTGGAATGATATTGACAGGGGAAAACCGAAGTGCTCGAGGAAAAACCTGTCCCAGTGCCACTTTGTCCACCACAAATCCCACATGGACAGCCGGGATCGAACCCGGGCCTCCGCGGTGGGAGGCCGGCGACTAACCGCCTGAGCCATGGCACGGCGTGAGGCCGTCTTTAGTGTGAAAATTATTCACCTGCACTTCATCTTTTAATCTATTGGGGGCAAGGGCGGCCAGTGCGTAAGGCTGACGACCTCACCACCTTCATGTGCCAATTGTCTGGAAATTCTGGGAGCCTTAACCTCCCGGAGTCGTAATGGTCTGTCCAGGCCTGTAATGGGATAGTTTTTAGCCTTACTTCATATTTTAAAATGCCTAACAATTAAAATTGGATCGCACAGGTCTGGCGAACTAAGGGTTCACATTCGGCTGCTGAGTATGTCATTAAAATCTGTAAACAAAACAGTGAATTTAATTAAAAATAAATGCCAACATAGCACAAATGGTGTCAGTGCGTGTGTAACATTCAGTGTGAATTTATGGCCTGAGGGAAAAATGGACTGGGTCATTGTAGTGCGATTTTATACATGCGGGGTTGTGTTTGCAGCATAACTTGTGGGGTACACCGTAATCCTCGGACTGAAGGCAGTCTGAAAGTTAGACTTAAGAATGTAATGCTGTGCTGTGATTGTAGGGTCTATAATGGAAGAAAAAGTTTAGCACTTGGTAAATAATGAGTATCTTCTAAATTACATAAATTGTTTGCTGTGTGATCTGTTGCTTTGTCATGCTGCAAAAATGCATAGGTTCACACCTGTCATTGTGAATTCAGGGTCTGAGAAAAAAGATGCGTCCTTTACTCGCAGTGGCACTCACAGCACACACCACGCGCAAACCTTAACATCCTGCAATGGAACGTCGTGGATTAACATGAGAAACCTGTTATTCTGAGAGTCCACGTGTCCACTGAGTTGCAAACAAGCTTCACCGCTAGCAGAAAAATCGTGAGGTCTTGTTCTTCATCGTGCATCTCCCTGAAGGCACCAGTTTGCGAAATTCAACCTTGTTTCACGAGCTTTGTCGTAGAGTTTGTGAACGACAGTTATATCTGGATGCAGTACTGTCTAGAATGCAACCTGTTGCTCGAAAACTTTCTAGTATTTGTGGATTGTCCAAATGTTCACGACACTTTCTCTAGCAACTGCGTATGTATAGGTGCGTAGCGCATTCAGAAAGCAGGAGACGATTGTGTGTAAAAAGCGTTTAAAAATATTTTAAATAATATCTTTATTGCAGCTTGTAGGTACCGACATTAAAGAACTACGTCTGTACTTGATCGCCTTTTAAATTAAAGCACTTGTTACGTGGTGGGGCCAGCGTTTGTATGCCTTCGTCGAAAAGGGTCGCCGCCAAGCCTTTCAGCCATTCCTGCATAACGTATTTTGTCTCTTTATCACTCCTAAGACCCTGGCCTGTCAAAAATGTTTTGAGGTGGAGAAACAAGAGATTGTCACTTGGTGCAAGGTGGTGACTGTATAGAGCATCATCGAAAGTTTACCGGTTCGATTAATCCTCGTGTACGGGCAGAAGCCTGCGGTCGCTCGTTATTGTGCCTTCTTTGAACAACCGACACCGTTTCCTCACCTGCCCTTCGTGCACTGCGTTTAAGAATCCTATCACCGAGCGCAATTAACAGGTGGGATTTGCGATTTTCATGTACTTCTTTAACGCCTACAGCGAATGAGAGGGATAAGTATGGCACCGTACTATGTAATAGACGTGTTTTGTGCGCGATCGGTTCTTATTTCCTGAATGGGTCTCATGTCGCGCGAAATTCGCATTACGATTACAAATGACTCACAATCTCGCATAAGCGGTGGGGGCATCCTTTCATTGGGCTAATGTGTGCAAGAAAAGTGGCCAGGTGGAAGGGACTAGCTGTTTGGGTCACATAAAGTAGTGGCCCTCTGTATATGTAGTTTTGAGCGTCAAAAGCGTCCTTGTTAGAATACTGTCGCGTCGCTATACCATGACATAAGTCATACTGGTGGCACAAACGGAGCTGCAGCTGCTGGTAGCCACGACGTCTCTATGTTGATCGTAATAAATTGTTCAGAGTTCTTAATTAGTAAAATAGTTAATCATCGTTATAATTTATCGTTTCGTAGTCCTTACGTCTTCTACCTACTTGTTCACAGTAGGAGTAGAGGGTTTTTGATTTTTCGCTTGATCACACACAAGCACACACCACATTCGGTAGGACCCCTCTGGACGAGGAATCGGCCCGTCGAAGAGACCTCTACCTGACAACACAAACACTGTACAAGACAAACATCCAAGCCCCCGGTGGGATTCGAACCCACGCTCCCAACAAGCGCTCGGCCGCAGACCTACGCCTTAGACCGCGCGGTCACTGGGATCGACCGTTATAATTTATACTTAGTGAATCTGTGCCAAGGGGGCCCCCTAGAGGGGTGGGCGGCTGCTGGGCTGCGGCTCCCCCAAAAACCAAAATTTAAAAAACACAGTTTGTGGATGATATGATACCAAAAGTTTTACATGATTTCCCCTTCAGCCGAAATGAGCCGCAAAAATCAGCTGATGACTAGGACATTAGAATGTTAAAAAATCAATTAATACAATTAAAAAAAACAGGAAGGTACAACACTTGGATTGAGTCATAGAACACGTAGTTATATTCGTATGTGTATAAATGCACTTTCAAACAGTGTTATGTTGTACTTACAACATGATTTTTACAACATAATTTGTAAAATCAAACATAAATTGTATGTAGCCTCATGGTCAGCCCCCACCAAGAAAAAATTCCGGGCGCGCGCCTGATGTGTGCATTTGAGCCATTCGTGTTATGCTGTGTAAGATGTATACTAAACGTTCCCACCGTTCTTTAAAAAGTTCCGCGTTGCGTGATTGAGCACTGCGCCGCGAAGGTATGTGGTTGGAGTTAAAGCTGTGTGCTTTCTTAGTGTCGGCGCTTTGTGGAGGTCAGTATCATGTCCCAGCCACATTACCCCCGATAGCCATTGCATATAGTGCTGGGTGGCCCTGAAACCTCTTTCGAACACCTTGGACAAGATACAGTGTCCTACCTGTGTTGGGACTCAGATTCCATGGGTGCCAGGTTCGTAAACTCTGGTCGGTGCACCGACTGATCTATCCGGGCTTCTTTATTTTTCGTTAAAGTGTTTATTTTCTTCATTACCGGCGTTTTATGTGTAAATGAATACAAGTATTTGTCAACATTTTGTAACTGATATGTATGGAGTATCAGCATTTCTTTAACGGTACATGCGTGCATCAACATACGAGCACAAAGATATGTGCATCGCTAGTTTGCCACATAACATGACGGCGTTATCCCAGTTCAATGTTGTAAAAGACACGTAACAGGGTCGATTTCTGCGTAGGGGCCCTCAGCACCAGGTCCTGTTTATAGTCGGTTTCGTGTCCCCGAAAATGCCGGAATTCTTTCTCCAGGAGGCATTGGCAAGATCAGGAATGCATGGAGCTTTACCTACACATTTCATGGCTACAGTTACATATGGAGGCTTACGAACATTTCACATATTTCGCAGAGAGTTGCACGTTCCTTTTGATTACTGACACTAAGTGTGTGTTGTGAGAACGGATTTAACCTTTTAAAGCCTAGCGGTAACTTTACTTACCGACAGGTTTAACATTAAACAATTCTACGTGGTGCCCACATTGCGTTTATGTGTTTTGTACGGATCTCAGAACAAACAGCAACTTTTGCCTTATAAAACATTAAGAGATTGGTTTTATAACCGAAGTGGAGAGTGTTTACAGCGCAGTACGCACTGAGTTCTTATATAAAACAGATACGCTTCGTCTTTAAAGGGTTAATTAATAAAGCCAGATACACAAGAGAAGTTTCACGTCTAATTTAAAGTAGCTGAAACAAAGCTACTGTCACGAGTATTGCTGAAGACGTGCTGTCAAAAATATGGAAGAATAAACCCCGCTTCCGTCTGCGATCTGTGGATCTGTTTTGTAAGTCAACGTGTGTGTTACTGGCATGAACATAATGGGCGGTTCGGTCATGCGATTGACCGTGTGTGCTTTGTAGATTTGAAAATGTTTATTAGGCGAGTCAAATTATACCGAAGGCTGCGTATGCTTTACCCCGCATTAATCGCAGTTCACAGCTCGTATGTCTAGTTCTGCAAGCAGTATTTCATACAGCCTGTGTATCTATCTGCACCCCCACTCCCGTCTTTCCTATATTAAAAACATCCCTTCCATCCTTTTACACTAAATATCGTTTCAAGAGTTATAACATAGTCACATTCATTCTAATCGTCCTGGCACTTCTGGCTGTGATGTTTCTTACCTTAAATTCTCTTCTATTAATCTTCTTAGTAATAGTTTCCTGTTCATGCAGGCAAGTAAGTAGTTTATCTGCGTTCTTCTAAAATGGAATCTGTAGAATTGCGGAACGCCATGGTGTTATATTACATGTGCTTGGTTCGAAACTCGATTATGGTACCGGGCAGCATTGCTGATTTTAGTAGCCCACTTTTCCATGCTAAAGAGCTAAAGACGCGCGCATCATGTTGTATACTCCTATGTTTGTGTGCCCCACATGTGTTTGTGCACCAGTTGACGGATTTCACGGAGCTTCTTATAAACCTCAGGTCATACTAAAAGGAATGGCCTGATTGAGAACTTCAACTGGTCACAAATAATGATACTGCTTTGGCAGTGTACTGTTAACAAATTTAGCTGTGAAGATATTCTGCCATATTGAAACATGCTGGGTGTTGTATGTTCATGTGTTGTAATGAGTTTGCGTAGAATTACAGTAGTTCTGTTACATGTTTTTTAATGTTGAGTTTTGAGGTTTTCGTAGAAGTATAGTTGAGGATCCCAGTCTTCTGGGATACGACGTCGCATTAGGGTTGTTTCATATTATACGGCAAGACACGACAGCGACACGACACGACAAAAACCAGCGTGAATTCACATCTAACGTCAGTTAACAGACAAGCAAAATATTCTCTTCTGTCTACCCCAGCGACACTGACTTCTTCGTTAACTGTCGGTGACGGACTAGTGTGAATTCGAGCATGTGAAAACCATAAAAGAATAGTTTGTCGTGTTGTGTTGTGTCGTACCGTACCGTGCCATGCCGTATAATTTGAATCGACCCTTAAGGCGTAATCGGATCCCGACGCATCGGGGCAACGTATCTCAAAGGTCGACATGTACGAGAAGAATTGTTTTAATATTATTTGTTAAAAGTGTCGGTTTCAATCATTTGAATTTGACAGAAGGTGCAAGTCTTAATGACTAGGAAGTATCATTATAATTCAGGCCTGTGTTAAGTGATGGAGGGAAATTATAACTAGCGTTTTTCTTTTATGATGTGAGACACTGATGGTGACACTGTAAGCGTCATCATCAGTGTCGGTCAAGAAATGTACTGATTAGTTTGCAATTGGCCGTTTGGTTATTGAAGATGTGATCAGGTGCGTTTACGTTCATTGCGGCCGCTTTTGAAGAAATGAAGTGTCTGGCAGGAAGGCTGGAACAAAAGAAATGTATCATCGGCTTGGTCTTCAGTGTGTGCTTTCATGGGGGGGGGGGGGGTGTAACTGCAGTATTCTCACAGTTTTATTGTAATTGCTTTACAGTTTAAATTTCCCGTCACAGGCATGGAAGGGGTCATGTCTTTCCTCCCGCACGCACGCACCCACTCACACTCACACACGCGGTCGTAAATTCTGTTTCTCACCAAGTTCTTGATATTTCTCTTGGTTATGTGATGGGATACAACAGTAAAGGAGTAATGAGTGAAGTTGTCATTGTTACAATTATGTGACAGAACTTTCAACTTCTGTTCCGCACATCGACGGTTTTGTTTTCAGAATGGCCGCATGAATGTCGGGACACCATGGATCTAAGCGCCACGCAGTCAGATCGCTATTTATCTAAAGAAAACGAAATACGGGCATTTTAACATTGATAAATATATGGCTGACAGTAGTGTAGGTTTTTTTAAATTGCACACGGGCCCATATATCTCTCTGCAGTAGGCACAATTAGTTTTACAGTATAAATGCACAACCAAACAATAGTGTTTGTGAGGGCCGACCTTGGAATCTCCTGTCCGTGGATATCCTTGGTTTGTATCAAGGTTGTTCCAGCAGGGTTCATACTGGGATAATGTGATGCTTGGTCACGCGCGCCGCGCCGCGCCGCTTTGCGATAGATGCGTACATACAATAAAGGGCGCCTTCATGCTATATCCCACAATCTACCGGATGCTTGCTTCTCATTTCGTCGTTAAAACAAATTACAATCTAAAACTACTGTTAGTCGTAACAAAAGATACCATTTACAGTAACACTGCGGTTTATGGTTTTCCCTTTGTTCTCACCGTGCATTCTTTTGTATCACAAGTAAAATCACCAACAAAATGCACTGTATTTTTTACACTTATTCTGTCTTACCCCGACATGTTTCGGCGTAGCATGACGCCATCTTCAGGGGGATCGTGCAGATTTAAGACAATATTCACTCGGGCGATGTTTACATACAATATTAAAAGAAGTGGTTGCTAAAAACATAACATATGCACATCCTCAGTAGACACTACATAACGGGAGCTCAACACAGAAGTTAATTCATCACACTCAACGCCCGCACATTCACATGGCTTGGTAACCATCTCTTGATGACTGCACGAATCGGCTATTTAGCAGTGTGTCAAAGCATGATTAGTGAATCGTGATGGTGCCTTTCATTATTAACGTTATGTATTACATTTCACCAATTTTAAGACTATGTAACAGTGCGCCTTGTTACATTTTATCAGTCTCTTTGACTATTTAACAGTGTGCCACGGCATGAACAGTAAAAGTGTGGTATTGCCTTTGATCGTGACGTTGTGTACTACCATTTTACCAGTTCTTATCAAGTTTTAACAAACTGAAAAAGTACTGAGTATGTGTATGTGTTATGTTTTTAGCAACCACTTCTTTTAATATTGTATGTAAACATTGCCCGAGTGAATATTGTCTTAAATCTGCACGGTCCCCCTGAAGATGGCGTCATGCTACGCCGAAACATGTCGGGGTAAAACAGAATAAGTGTAAAAAATACCGTGCATTTTGTTGGTGATTTTACTTGTGATACTGCGGTTTATGATTTCGTGCGATAGGAGTGTACACAAAAACATTGGGCCTTCATATATAAGGCGCGTTGCTTCAGACCATTGGAGGTTCAGAGGTTTTCGTGGGGAGACCCGAGGGAAAGAGACCTCTTGGAAGACATGAGCGTAGATGGGAGTATAATATTAGGATGGATTTTCAAGAAATGGGATGGGGAGGCATGGGCTGGATTGATCGAGCTCAGGATAGGGACAGGTGGCGGGCTGTTGTGAATGCGGTAATGAACCTTCGGGCTCCATAAAATGCGGGGAATTTATTGACTGGCTAATGGCCTGTTAGCTTCTCAGGTATGATTATGCTGCATGGAGTTAGTTAGTTAGTTAGGTAGTTAGTTAGTTAGTTAGTTAGTTAGTTAGTTAGCTTAGAATTCGGAGGCCAGTCTTTTACTTTGTTTTCTAATAACTGAATTGGACTTTGATATGTAAATAATTTGGTAACTAAAGATCTTACACTGACTCTACGTATATCGAGGGGATACGGCACGGGATGTTTATCATCCGTGCCCAGTAAAAGGTAAAGGTGAAGCTATCCCATTACAGGCCTCGACTGGCCATTAGGGTTCAAGGAGTGTGAGGCTCCCAGAATTTCTAGACCATCGGCACATGAAGGTGGTAAGGTTGTGAGCCGTACGCATCGGCCGCGTTTACCCCCCAGGAAATATTCCTGGAACTCATTTCTGTTAGAGTCTGAGTCGACCCCAGGGCCATAGTGCGGCCGGGAGGGTTAAGTCATCTTCTGTTTCCATTGCCGAACAAAAGTCAGGACGGTCACAGATTTGACGACGATTGCCAGGTTGGAACGGTTATGACACGATATGCGATAACACAGGACACAGTCTTCGGTCAACAGCCGGTAGAAAGCCTGTCCCACGACACGATGTGCCCGATGTGCCACATTATGGCGGGAACTGTATTGAAAGGTAGCGGGATAGCGGCGCAATTAAATCTGAACAGTGCTTATTAGAAGTGCAAATAAATAATATAATATATTATCTCTGTAGAATTATTTGCTGACTGATCCTCACAGTTCTTGAACTGCATGTGAACGGCACGTTTCAAGTTACGTGGTAATAAATGTGAAACAGGAATTGGATATTAGGTACGAGAATCGGATGCTTTCCTTAACAGATTGTTTGTTCAGCACCGGATGTATAAGATATAAGTTTATTTTTTAATGTGAAGGGTAACAAAGGGAGGCGTGCTGGTACGAATTAATTCACATTATGCGTGTAAACTTGCGCTTACGCAGAAAGGTTTGAACACTTGACGGTATTTGTTTGTCTGAAAATAATTTGAACCTGAGATACCGACAGTTCGTGTGCCGATCATAAGCATGTCTTATTATCCATGCCCCAAGCCATCCGACTGCACCGAACGTCGCCATGGAGTGGTAAGCACTCGAATGCAGAAGGTGCGGGGTTGAAAACTCGTCCCGGCAACCGACTGTGCTGACAGGGTTCCCGTAGTTTTTTTCCGTCGCTCTACGCAAGTGACATTTTCTCAAACTTTTACTCTCTAATAATCCTGCCAAGTTTACTGTTTTCTGTGATGTGACACTCTGTAGCCCAGCAGATAAGTGCTGGTGTTTTGGAGATAATTGGTTCCTCCGTCTGCGAGGTTGAAGAATAAACCACATACAGAAAGTAGGAAGCCGTTCGGAGCGGCCCTATTCCGATGGGAAACTGGCACCCTGAAAAGAAAGTGCGTTCGTTGATGGGAAAGTTGCTGTATCTTTATTTTTATTTCTGTTCTTATTTTACTGGTTTCTTGTATTTTATTTTACATACTGTCTCTTCACGTTCTTCCTAATTATATTACTCTTTTACCTCTCGTTTCTATTACTCGACGCAGTATAATCTCGAGTAAATTATTGACTAGTTGATTGATTGATTGATTGATTGATTAGTATGTCATTTAAACCTTTAGATTTACGTAGTAGCTGCAGTACAGAAATCGCGAACAGCATGCCGGTAAGGATAAGAGGATCCAAGTTAGAGTTCCGGAGGACCTGCAGGTGTGAACAGGCCGTGCCGGCCTAAACAAACGCGGGGTCCGATTGCGAGCCCTGTGGATGACCCCAAAGATCTATTGTGCAGACCAAAAAAAATACTAGCATTTTGTTGCATTATCGTAAGTTGGGATGAAAAATGAAAATGGTCCATTCTTTATCATTTTTAAAAATTACTAAGGCGCGAATCCCCCATGTGCGCGGGGCCCTATTTCGTCCAGTCGGTCCAATTGGCCTAAAGTCGGCCCTGGAAAAGGGAACCTGTTTGTTTTTGTAGAGTGTGCTTATGGTGCTGCTGGTGGTGGTGAGTAGCTATGTATGTAGGGGCAGAACGTCATATTCAGTGTTTTTCTTGTCTCTTTCTGCTGATACAAATCGATACGGTCTACCCGCGGGCCAAGGTGCCCCAGACACGACGTTCCACGTGTGTCTGATGGCATGGCTGGATCAGTACAAGTTAATTGCATTGCAAGCACAAGCAGTGGCTTTAACGGATTCAAAACGGTAGGTTACAGATTTTTCTTTTTACACAGGTGACTGCGTGTTTATGGTTAGGCATATACTTTATTCAGTTATTTCTGCATATTTCTTTCTTCTTTCTGTCATCTTCCTTTTTTTCGTTTCCAGCTTTTCTTCGCTTTTTATTTCTTGTTTATTTTCTTTAACTATCCCTCACTAAACTAATTTCCATTTGTAGCAGTAGTGTCCCTTAGAGAAAGGGGAAGTGAGATGAGACGTGCCTACGTAGCGCAGCCTACTTCCAATCGTTCGCCTTTGTTTTCTGTATAGACTTATGTACGTACGCATACATATTTGTGCCGTGATGACGGACTTCACGATTGTAACATTTGTGATTAGTGGCGTAGCGCTCTTCTCGTCATGTCTTGAGTCTCTTCATTCTCGCCTTTCTTCTGCGTCCATTTTCCGTGTTGCCGGAAACTTCACACGTGACGTACAGTTCCTTCAAGTAACAGGTAAAGTTCACCCTATAACCTGCCGTGAAGGCAAAGAGGGGGGTTGAGGTATAGCTGTACTCTTTCTTTAACCATGGCCCTAGATGGGGTGGGTGGTCAACGCCACACTGCGGCTGTTTTACCCCAGAGAATGAACCAGTACCCATTGTGTAGGAGGCTTGGTAGGCCCCAAGGCCGGTCTGAACGGGTGCGAAAATGTGGCCCTACCGGGATTCGATCCCCGGCCCCTCAGCCCTAGAGAGTCACTATACCGACTGAGCTATCCCGGCACACCCTACAAGTAACATGTCGCTGAATTTCCGTCTCGGCCCGGAATTCAGAATTGCATCTGGTAAGAGGGGCTTGGGGGGACAGTTCTTCTATCGGCGATTGGCATGGTAAGCTTGCACATTTTGGTTTGTACGTTATGTTGAGTGTTGCCAGCGACATACAAGTTTCTTTTATTTACTTTCTTTTGGAGCATAGAGCAGAGGCGTTAAGATCTTAAAACTGGGCGTAAGTATCACTCAGTTTATTTTGTGTTATAGTGAAATGTTTGCTGTTATCCGGTTCAGCACTTGATAAATACAGTCGAACCGGTTATAACGACATCGGTTAATACGACATTTTACGTACAGAGTTATATATTCTGTGGTACCAATTAATTCGTCACTGTCAACCGTAACATTACACTCCTCGGTTATAACAGCATTCCTTTATAGCGACACAAAATATTCAGTCATTTTCATGACGTTGTAAGCGAGTTCTGCTTTATTGTTATTGTTTGTTTAACTGTTTCTTGGATGGAACTATATGCGTTATGCCCATCCTGTTGCTTCCACAGGCTAGCCTACGATAGCATTAGTTGGGGTAGGGTTAGCGTAGGTACGGAGTTAAGGGGTCACATTACATGTACGATAGTTTGGTAACAGCGTTGGGTCGTGTAGGATGACCGCGTAGCCAGTTCTCGAAACGTAGTGCAGGGGTGCACAAATATTCAGAAAATCCAGGAGCCACCTCAAAATTGTGGGCCCCAGAATGGTGACATGAAGCAGGTTCCATACTGAGGATTCATCAAGATCAGACGCCATCGTAAAGAATCTAGTCGCCACAGTGATCAGGCGCCCGGGATTTGTGCACCCGTGCCTTCTGCAGGGGCAAGGTCCAACGAAATACGGGCACACAGCACCCCTTTGAAACGGTGCCATGGGTTGTGACATGTCTGTTATTACCCACGAGATTTTTGGATTTGGCTGTTCTGATTTTCTGTTCGAAAGTTCCACGACAATCCATCAAAATTTGCATCACCATTTCCTTCCTGTTGAACATTTCCCAGTGATCCTTATTTAATTGTAACCTGCATCACTTTTTTATGTTATCCATACCGTGCATATTCTTGTAATTAATACATAAACCAACCTATGCACTTAATAAAATACATTCAGAAGCAAGTATAAAACGCCTGCATGTTTCCGGCGGGGTGCCATCATCAGAGGGTTATTCCGAACAAAGGAATACGAGGCCAGCACGCCAGTCTAGGTGTTATATCACCATTATTGGAACGATTAAAGTATTAAAACATTAGATAAAATTCTGAAATACTCAAAGTTCTTCTTCTTCTTCTTCTTCTTCTTCTTCTTCTTCTTCTTCTTCTTCTTCTTCTTCTTCTTCTTCTTCAGGCGCTACAACTTCGTATATTGAAAGTCTTGGCCTTCTCAACTATTCTTTTCCATTTGTTTCTATGCTGGATGCAGATTCTGCAGTTATTTAATTTCATTTCTTTTAGATCGGTCTTTATGTCATTTGCCCATCTAAGTTTTGGTCTGCCTTGTGGTCTCGTGGATGTTGGTTTGCACTCATATTTTTTTTTACCGTCCTGTCACTATCAATTCGATGAATGTGTCCAAGGCAGCTTAGTCTTTATGCTTTAATAAAGTTAATTATAGTTTGGTTTGTAATGAATTTATTGAGTTCACTATTTGTTTTGATTCTCCACGTGTCATTTAATTCTTTGGTGGGTCCAAAGAAATACACAAAGTTACAGGATAAAACTACAATGTTGTAATGTTAAAAGTGAGCCGTTCCAGGTATATAATTTCTTAATTGTTTACACTCCGCATGGGGCGTGCGTACTAACTTCTGTCTCGATCTTGTAAGATCCGAAGGGATCTCGTCCTGATGGACCTTGTGAAGCGTATTGTGGTGGGCGGTGTGGTATACCACATTTTAATATAAATATTAACATTTTAATATTTTAATCATTCTAATAAGGGCGACACAATACCTAGACTGGCTTTCTGGGCACGTATTCCTTTGTTCAGATAACTCCCTGATTATGGCACCCCGGTGCAGAAACATGCAGGCGTGTTATACTTGTTCTTGAGTGTGCTTTATTAGTTAATTACTGCATCACTTTTATAGGACAAAGTAACCGAATAAAGAGGTAATAGCAAGAATCATCCTATTACGCAACATTTCAATACATTATCCCATGCGTGTAATAAAGGTGCTGATTGTTGTGTGGAGTTACGGGTATTGGTGTGCGTTGTGGGCAGGTGTACAAGTGCATGCTAGCATGTGGAGCGGACTACCGACAGATAACCAGCGCTTTGTGTGTTCAGTTGTATGTGCCGTGTAATGCAACGTCACATCACAGGGGGTAACAGGCGGACAGAATGCCCTGTAGTTCAAGTGGCAAGGAATCCTTATTGCATGCATTGAGATCCATCGCAAGCTTCGTTTAGCTAAGAGTCGAGGCAGAATGTGACAGCCACAGATTCAGATGTTTTGGGTTTGTCTTGCTTCGTTGTTGTAATGTGCACAGGTTTTTCTGCATAAAATGCATATACTGTGGATGTACAAGCGGAGATCGGTGCACGTGTGTAGGGGGCTGTGGAGCAGATCTGGTAGAAATAATCTCCGATGGGATGGAAGGGCGTGTAGAACGCGTAGGAGAGATGAATAATGTAGGTCTATAGAAAACTCTAGTCTGGAAACTTCAAGGGATACGTACTATTATAATGTTACTGGGAGAAATGGAGTGTAACGTGAATTTATCCCTTTGTGTTTTAATAACATTCATAACAACTATAAGTGGTCAGTCTAACACAACTGTGTTTTATTCATTAGCTACATGTTTCGGTCTAGAGATCGACCATCATCAGGCTGGATATACAGTCATTAAAAGAGAGGTAAAAATGCGGTGAATAGTAGATCGTCATGTTTTTGTTTTTGTTGGATCCCACAAAAACACAGCTGATCATTTATTGTTGTTTTGAAGTAGAGTGTGATCAGTGATCAGTCCCTCAGCACATAATGAGCGACATCTTGAATCTCACCCCGTTCACTGTCAGTACAGATCGCTTCAAGATTCGTAATTGCGTGTTATTGAAACTTACGTCGCTGTTTCCATGTGTTTCGTTACATGTACAGCCTGTCGGAAATAGTTTAAGTTTACAGTTGTGGATCTTACTGAGATTATTGCTTAATACAGTAGTCCGTCGGTCATCCGGACTGTATGGAGGGAGGGGTGGCCCGGATTACGCGGGAATCCGGGCCACCGAGGGGAAACGCCGTGGTATAGGTAATATGCAAAAGCATTACGCGCAGCTGAAGTAAAACTCTTAAAGTGAAAAAACTGTTTCGAACAGTATATAATAATGATAATGATAACAATAATAATAATGTACTGTAATAATAATTTTAATTGGAAGTACTGCAGTATAGTTGGCACAGAATTTTCCAGACCACCCGGTGATCCGAATTACCGAGGGACCACTGTTTTCGGTGCGTGTGTATGTCTACGTGTAGTCCTGTGTGTTCGGTATAACACCTTTTTCATATAAGTTAATGAAGCTGAATTTTTGCATGGCACACAATTGTGTTGTGTACTGAATCGAAAGGGTTCAAAATGAAAATCATTGGAAGCGTTAAGTAAATTGACTTCCCGCAGCAGAGCCTGAGAATCGGATAGTTGCTGTACTTCCCAAGAAGTTCTTCGCGTTTTATAGAACCTGAAGATTTCATTTGTGTACTTACAAGACCTCCCGTCTCCACAGCACCGTATCCTAAGGCAGTTGACTCTAGTTCGTACCCTCACGCCTTGTTTCCTTAAGATCCGTTTTAATGTTATCCTTTCCTCTGTGTCCGAGGCTCCAAAATGGTTTACTTTAAGCAGTTTTCTGGCTGATATTTTGTACGCATTTCCCATCTATTCGTGTTACGTTTCATGCGGAGCTCATGGAACTTGAGTTTATTGTCGTGGTAATAACTTACGAAGTTACTGGTTGTGTAATTGTCTCCATCCTCATGGTTGGTACTACCTGTTCGGTCCAAATATTTCTCTCAATACTCTGTTCAGTGACCCCCACTACTTTTCGAAGAGACATACAATGCCATTTGTCTTTGAAATTCATTGAATTTGTTTGGAGAAGAAACATGTGGACGGACAAACACGACCTCCCCGTTATGTCCTTACTTTTATGCGCTTCGTACAAAGAAGTGTAGAGTGTTTTGGCACACAAAGAGAGTTGTGCTGACGCGTGTCAGTGTCACCACACCCATGATTCTGTGATATTGACGGGGACAAATGGCCAAGACTAACAACAGAAAGGGCATGTATGTAAACTAGGACTTATTCTGCGAAGCGAAGGTCACCAAAATATAAGCATATTTGGGTGGAAACGTGTGTAAAATATTCCCAGTTGATGTGGTGCATTTTAGGATTCATTAGGGTTAGAAAGTGTACGTTTTATAAAATCACTGATACTGTTAGATATATCTGACGTCACAGTACGTATCTAAGAGGTTAAGTCACAATTATTTGACAGTTATCATTCTCGAATCTGAGTAATTCGCGTAACCGCCGTATTATTTTCAAGTTTTATGGAAATGTACTTCAACAAGTGTTCAGTACTTTATGAATATCTGTCGTCAAGCGAAACTTCATACTCCGTTAAATTACGACAGTGTTGCTCCAACTTCGCAAATATTCATGATGGCCGTTACTGTTAGGTACACAATTAGAGTATACCCATATTTGCAGGTTTAGACGCGCGTGATACTGATACAGAGTGTACGATGTTCGGTCAGTGTGTATTTTAACGGATATACGGCACGCGGCGCACTAATAGGTGCCGAAGAAGACACGGATCTGTTCGCTTTACGTGAAAGTTAAGACACTAACATAGTTACTGGTTGCTGAGCGAACTTTGGTTACTGGTTCTGTAGCTCAGTGTGTCCAGAGCTGTTCTTGGGGCACGTACTTCATCAGGCAGAGCATGAAGCTGGTGAGCACGGCCAAGTTGTGTTACCACTTTTAAAAAAAGAACTGGCGAGAGACGCTTTGTTTCGGCAAGAGGAGCTCGAAGCGTCGAAATGGTGAGGGTTCTCGCCGAAAAGTATCGTCTTTCATGTGGTTACTGCACTTTCGGTTGGCGTAAATGGCTGAGAACAACACGAAAAAATGAAACTAAACCCGAGCATTGGCCGTCGAAATCGAAGGCATTATTCATTCATACCATTTAAATGCATGCCCACGTACTTGGAATTGTAAAATATGCTTAATTAGACGTTGACTAATTTAAGTATGACACTTGCCAGACGAAAAGTAATTGTTTAACATAACGTCGAGTTACAGCGTTGCAGCAGAATGTTTTAGAATAGCGTACAGTGCCTTTCGATGAGCTTTCTCTCCCACATTTTAAATCGCTCGTTTGGCAAAGTATTTTATTATCAGCCATTTCCTTTTCCTCGGCTTCTAACGTCGATTACAGGCAAACGTTATGATCACGTGTGCAGTTCAACAGAAACCTTGGTTCTGGACAATGTGTACAGAACGGCGGTGAGACAGCTTAAATATAACTGATGAAGTAGTTTAACTGTATTTGACCTTGTGAAGTTCA
Organism: Coptotermes formosanus; assembly: GCA_013340265.1. Classification (NCBI taxonomy): domain Eukaryota; kingdom Metazoa; phylum Arthropoda; class Insecta; order Blattodea; family Rhinotermitidae; genus Coptotermes; species Coptotermes formosanus. Next base: position 643,966 of record BLKM01008175.1, read on the forward strand.
TTGTATAACCTTAAAGGAAAGCGTGAGGAGGGGAGGGACATTTGCACATAGCCGATGTCATGTGTATATTCCATGGCGCAACAGCCCCTAGTGGGCCAGGGCATCTTCATGATCGAGGCTTCACGATCACGTTCAGACACACCACACTCGGTAGGGCTCCTCTGGACGAGTGATCAGCCCGATGCAGAGACGTCTACCTGACAACACACAACACCCACAAGAGACAGACCTCTATGGCCCTGGCGATATTCGAACCCACAATCCCAGCAAGCGGGCGGCCGCAGACCAACGCCTTAGACCGCGCGGCCACCGGGATCGGCTCGATGTCGGAATACTTGTCAAAACGAAGACGAGAGAAAAGAAACGTGTTGACTGCTGATCAGAAATGAAGATAAAGACAGAAGATAGTCTGAAGTAGTCATCAGATTTATAAGGCTAGAGAATGATATATCATAGTGACTAGCGCTGCAGGTTTACCGACACGTCAAGAACGTTCCAGCACTTCCAACGATCCCAGGCACGGAACCACTTTCTGAATTACTGTCGGACAATAAAACGAAGGAATGTTGAACACTGACTGGTCAGAGGTTTTTATTCTTGTGACCTGAGTTACTCAGAGGGCTGTGATGTGTTATTCCATTTTCTGGGCTTTAGCTTCAGGCTTCTCGTATCTGTAGAGTGGGCAATTTAGGGCCTACTTTATTATTGATTGATGGATATTTAACAGCTGGGTACAACTGGCTGGATGCAAAAGATTTCTTGGGCAGGCGGTAGCTTGCTAAACTGATAAACGTAGCAAATGAAAACAAAATTCTGTTCAAAATCTGAGCGGAAGAGAAAACTTGGGCTACTAATGAACAATATGGGAGGCTGGTATTAATATTTTGTTCCAGAAAGGTGGGGGGGGGGGGGGATCTGCATGGATTCGTATAGCTCAGCGTATGATTCAAAGGTTGCTTCGTAAGAACTCGTTAACGGAGTTTCAGATTGCATGACAGACGGGCTTTTAATGACCAAGAGAGCGACTGGAAAATTTTGAAGAATAAATCTGCGTCATCCAGTTGCTTATGTACTTCTCTCGGCCGATAGTTTGCATGGAAATGTATTTAAGGTTTGAAATTCATTTAATTGATTGTAGCGATGTTGGGTAAACACATACTACTGGATTGTCTCGTACAATTTAAAACTGCCCTCCGATTTTTTCGCCATAAGGCTCCAGCTATGGGTAGAACATAGCACGAATACGACTGGACAAAAGCATTTACTTTAAGAGACGACGTCCCGACATATCAAAGACTAATTCAGTCAACACAGCCCGTCTTTGTGTTTTCTGAGTTATTATTTGATATATTAAGCATTTAATTGTATTCCAATGACAAGCGAAACATGTAAGCGGCTAACGTAAAAATTCAGGATGTTCACTGGCTTTGTTTAAGCAGGGGTGAGACGAAGCGGCGTAGAGGGTAGTGCATTGATATGCTGTCCGGTCATTTGCATATTGTGTTTGAAAACTGTAAAGAATTTCGGATCCCAAAGACGTAGTTATGTGTGGAACGTACTGCTCCTTCCCACAGACCTTACACCGTACATCGTTTTCAGTGTGGTGTCTTCTTCAGTCTCTTCGTATTTGTATTGTATTATTTAACGACGATTCCTCCGCTGCATAGGTTACTTGGAATTGAATAAGCGGAAGCGTGTGAATTGGGCAGCACGTGAAAGAAAGCAATAGTGGTTTGTTCTGAGGAAATGTAGCGACAGATTTGCCAGGATAATGACGAGAACGTGTCTGCTCGACGTACTTGAGGGGAGGAAAACGGACCCAGGACCTCCCAGGTACGAAGCACTGCTGCAGCAAAATTTGTTACGGCATTGGAAAACAGCCGAATTTCATCTCAATCCGTTACGTATTGACGTATCGTCATTTTAACACCAACCTCCGGTCTGTGGCCACAAGTGCGTTCGGCTAGCAACTCACCCAGATTTTTGGTTCTTTACCGGATTTGTATAGGAGATTAGGCTACTGTCATACGCAGTTGAAATTAAACTGAGATAATTGCGTAAGGAACGTAATTTGGACTGCAGGCCAGGTTTAATCACTGGTCGGTATTGTGGGATATCTGTGGCGGACAGATCTGCACTGGAAGTCGCTGAATCGGAGCGGTTTCTCGCTTTCCCTTTGTAGCACGTCTGTACAGTAACGATTCGTTTAACGCGTTTGTTTAGTCTGACGTCGTTATGTATGTTTAGAAATGCAGCTGGTAAGAAGATTGAATAATTATTGAATTTCTGTCGTTTCATGGCACATCTGCCAGTGTTTAACACCATGTGAAGCAAAAGCAACCCCGTACAGGCCCTTAGTGCTCCAGCAGTTGGAGGCTCCCAGAATGTTTAGAGGCTGGTGATGTTGTCACCCCTACACACTGGCCGCCTTTACCCCAGGGAGATACTACTGGTACTTATTTCTGTTAGGCTGAGTCGACCCCAGAGAGGCCGAAAGGATTATGTCAATGAGAGATTCCAGTGACACCATCGGGAATCGAACCATCGACCTTCCGGCTTGTAGCGCAGTGCCTCAACCAACTGCGTCGCCGCATGCCCCAGCACCATGCGAAAGGATATTAAATATTTTTACAAGGATGCAGAGTAAAGGAAACGATTGTCCTATTGTCAAAAACCCATCTTCAGATTTGGCGTTTAGACATTAACGTGTTACTTGTAAAATAAACACAGCCTGCAAAGGGAATAGTATTGCCGCAGAGAGAGTCACTATGAAAATGATTGCTTCGTGGTAGCAGGGGTGAGTGATATGAGGTGGGAAGAGAGGGCGGGGAAAAGGACACTGAATTCTGCACGATTCCTCTAATAAATGTAGCTGTTCCCATATACGGAGTGGATACGTGCCCAGGAATTTATATAACTCCTTTTATTATTATGCTGTGTGTATACTCACACACACACGCGCACACGCACGCACATACCTGTCTCCTCGTTCTGACGCGATAAATTTTGATACGGTTAAACCCGCTGGACTTATTTTTATGTGATACGAAACGGGCAGAGTTTATATTGTTCTTTTTGTGTTCATGATAGAGCGTGTGGTCACATGTTTGCAGTGTCCCAGAATCATTTTTTCGGCCTTCGTTCTACAAGTTGTTGCTGCCTGCCCTGTTTGTTACGCCTTTCCTTTGGTGATTTGCAGGGCCGTGTTCCAAATCGCAGTTGTAGTCTGACAGTTGTTACGTTTAAGACGTATTTGACGTACGCGTTTTTTTTTTTTTTTGCTTTTTTTTTAAGGCGCAGTGCATCCGGAATTCCCTGAGCGTACGAATTTTGATTAAAGTTAGTAGGAAGAACCGTGGCGAAAATTCAGGGTAAGCGCATTTATTCTAAAACGATTTTTGGATTTCCCATTCCGTTGTGTTCCTACGGTACTGTTTCTAATTATGTAGCAGTGTGGTAATAAATATTAAGAAAAATAAATTTTGTTTGCCTGTGTTATTATTAGAAGCGGTATTTATTCTACTTAGCAGTTCATTTTTCAGTTGTGCTTGTTAAAATTTTGACTGCGTCGATAACTACTTCAGACGAAAAGTGTGTGTACTTTCTGCGTCTTTTTTTTCTTTGTGATAAGGGGTCTGTTGTGCTTTGGTAGTCGTGGCTAAACAGTATGACATATTGCATAAATATTATAGCCTTCCATAAATTACCATTAGCTTTAGTAAGGCATGGAGAGATTGTTTCTGTTACCACTGTAACTCTTAATTTATCTGGCTACTGTTAATAGGAAAGATGTATTTCTCTGTATCAGGGAACGAGTGTATGTTCTTTCAGGAAACGTCTCCTGCCCCTCACATTAAAGGATGGTACCCTGCTTCGTGTTATTGGTGTGTTCCTTTCTGTGTTGCAGTCGACATGCGGTCTTTTCTACAATTTGTAATACCAATGGAAGAGGGTAGTTTCATAGGTCAATGACAGTATTTTATTGTATTGCCCCCCCTCCCCTCCGCCCGGTCACAGATCACTTAAGTGGCCTCAGGCATGTCCCTGGTTACTCGCTCTTCGCCATAATCATGATTACTGGACACATTCGGTGTTGCAGACCCATCAGCCCCCCACACACATCTTTACTGTGCCAAACTAAAGTTGCAGTCAGACTAGAATCCGTTGTGTGGTGATTTGGCGCCCAGAGTGAGGAAGGCAGCTTTGAGATTGTGGTGTTGCGAAATTTGTTGTACTACAACATGTCATTAATTTTACTGATAATATCCTGCAGTGGTTCTTTTTATTATCATTAAGCAGTGTTGCTATTTTTGTCTCGTTGTTGATTGATGCTTTTACCTCGCACCACGTTTCACCGTCGTTTAAGTCCAGTGCCACGTGCACTAATAGTGCGTTCGCGAGAGAGAGCGTACTGTAGCGGCAGCAAAGTCTAGTGCGTTCGCTCGTACCACGTCACTGACAGTGCACTGTTGTAATCAGTCGTTACTCGCCGACTTGCTTGCATGTTAGTAGGCTATAGAAGCTGTTGAACTGCTTTAAACTGACTGAAATGTTAAGATTATCGTCTTTTGAAACGTGACGCCATGTAGGCTGGTGTAAATTTACAAGCTTTTTGGGTGAACCTTCTGCCTCCAAAACCTCTTCCCTGAAGCTGGTAGCAGTAGGGTAGGCAGAAACGTATATTTTATGAAGAGGCTGTACAGGTAAGTCGCGTATTTTGCACCTCTGCGCTAGCGCCGTAGTGATAATATTCGTGCTCCGGCCGCGGTGTCCCGAGTTAAAGATAAGTCCCATCTGCTGCCTAACCACTTCCACAAGATAGTTTCAGCTTGACAGTTTTCTTTTATGTACGAAGTAGTTGCTCTTTATTGCTGTGTAGCGTTTTTGCTGTCATCTGTAAGCGCTGGTAACTCCATGCACGAACGACTTCTACTGCTCGGCGTTCGTATTCTACAGGGTGAGCGAAAAGTCCCCATGTACGTGTGAAGGATGGGTGCTGCACTGTGCTGGAAGTGGGAAAGTCCAGGTGTTGTGCCATTTCGTGCTGCACCATCGGCACGTTCAGACTTCGTTTTACAATTGTCCATTCACTGTGACTTCCACTGTAGCGTGTATCTTGCTTTTGACAGATGCATTGGGGCTGTTCGCGCACCCTGCATCTTTTATAAAGCTAAATGTCTGACGCCGCTTACGCCATTCTACAGAAGCTGCTGCCCCATCCATCATGCTCTTTGTTTATTTATCTATTCTGTCTTGTGACTAATACGCGTAATTGTTATAGTGTGTTTATACCCCACCAAAAGTGGAGATAAACCCCGACAAATACGAGGTTATGATGCTTGCTACATTTTCTGTTGCACGCAAACCACATGCTGCTGCCTGCTGGTGTCAGGCGCATACAGGTGTATTAATGATCCTAGGCAATATCCGACCTGATCTGTTGTCTAGGGTTGTAAAACTGACAAGTCGTGACTAATACGAAAAACATTGCAGAACTACCAACTACCAAGCCAGCCCGCCCCGGGGTTGTCCGTAGTCCTAAGTACAGGAAAGTCCAAGGTGTTGATTTGTACGTTTCGCTGAGCGCATGACGTGCTCGTAACCCCCCCCCCCCCCGCGTGCGGTGTGCTTGTTGCCGCTTCCACAAGCGAATTAACAGTCCTCGGTTCTTATTCCTATTATAATCTACTAACACCATAATTGGCCATTGGCCAAAAAAATTACTGAGTGTGAAGGTTAAACAAAAGAATGAGTCATCTCTGAACTTGTTTTGTTTAATTCAACGATGACTCGGTTTATGAAGTTCTCAAGGCGTTTTTGAGCGTCGGTGATCTCATAGTTTAATGTTCTTCTGCAGGTGGCGACAAGGCCTTGGGTAATGCCTCCCTCAGACTCGACGGTGACTTCAGGTGACCTCACTAAGCTGTGTAACCACAAGAGGAAATTACTCGCGATGGCTGCCTTGGCTATTGGTCCTGGGTTTAATTCTCAACAGCAGCAGCAGGCGCACGGGACACAGGGTTCAGGCGACACTCAGCTTCCAAAGACAAAGAAAGGTAAGTGTTGTATCTTCTTCAGTCGTTGAGTGCTGTGAATGTCAGGGGCAGTAGATGTGATGTATGAACTGGTATTTGATATCGTACTGTTTGTAAAACATGACCTTCTGACGCCGCGTGTGTCGACGTTAGTCCGATTTATAGCAGTCTAGGCCGCGGTTCTGAACCTGTGGTGCTTGTGACACGCCTGGGACTTTGTTTTGTTCTTCAGCGGAACACTGAAGTAGAATAAGTAAGAGTACACTTTTTTTTGGTAATGTCATTCGTTGTGTAGATATAACATCGTGAAAATTAAATGTGATAAAGTTTGGATAGGAACGTAAAATTGCGAAAGCTTATGTACATGCATGTTTTCCGAACTTTCTCTTAGGCCCCCCCCCCCCGACCCCGAGCGTGAAGTGTCGAGCTCCTTCCCCCTTTCTTAGTTTTTTGTGCGTGGTATGAGGAACACCTCTTTCGATTTTTCAGTTTTTAAATTTGGATTTTCGTATTTAATTTGACATAATCATTCTTCTGTTCAGAACCTCGCGGCGTACTTGGCAAAAGATGGTGATGCAGTGGTGGATGACCACTGCTATGGGTTCAGTAAGATGCAATTTTAAAATGGGAAACTGTGTAAAGTTTATCTTATCCGTTATCTGTTTTCCACAGACAAACTACAGTGCGTTTCTTTTATCGTTGGCCTAAGCACCGCAGCTGTCGTGGGATGTCCCGGCGTATGCAGGCCTTCTGTGCGATAAGGCTGCAGTGCTCGGTCTGATGATAAAAGCAAGGTGCCGCAATATGAACTTACATTAAAGAAAGTCAAAATATTCAACATGCTGAATACTGTTTTTGTACCCACACTTTGTCCAGGTTGTTAAGTTGTTGCCATACGGGCTGATACTGTCTACCAAAATACGACGTCTAAAATATTACCAAAACATTTCAGAACAATCGCGGCAGGTTCATCCCAGAACCTCTTTGTACAATTACGGTGCCTGTTCTCCAGCAGATAGAGCTACTCCGAGGTTGATTCGGCGACTTTCCACGGCGTTGTGAGTAGCTCACGCCACCCGTTACGGACGGACGTCTCTTACCCATGAAAATGTGCTAAATCTTGAGCATTGAAATTGTTAAAACACATAGGCAACTTATATGCGTCGTCTGCTGTGTTAACAAATAATTTTGTATTGTTTGCGCAGTGTGTAGGCTTGTTTTTTAGTTCCATTGGATTCTCGGAGAAATCCCGGTTATAATCTTTAGCAGTATTAACCGGTTGGTCTTGCTAATGCAAAATGAATTAGCCTGCTGTGAGGTACGAATTGAATTTTTGTATAGTATGTTACTGCAATTACATTTCAGAAGATTACAGTACGAAGGCTACAGATGGATAACAGTGTATCTGGTAACTTCGTTGTCCCCGTCCGTCCGCACTTTTCGTTTAGGGGGTATGTTGGGAGACAAATAGAACAAATGTTAGAACAGATTCGTAGCCTGTATTAAATAAACAGGTCTTTTTTATGTTGTGTACGTTCCCGTGACACGGCATGATTCTTTCGGGTTATGGCCATAAAATCCTGTGTGCAGGTCTATTATACTAAATCTACATGTTTGTCATAAGCTGAGGATTTCGATAGCCCTCATTTCTTTTTCCTTTTTAACCAACGGTGATTAAACTAATCAGATGTTTCAGTTATATCATGCTGTAGAGAATTTTTGAATATGGCAGAATATCTGTCACATTGTGTACCAGACGTCAGCTTGATCTTGACACATTTCTGAATCTTTATGCAAACAAACAATGAAAACATCTCGAGTTGAAGCCAGTATTATGGTTGTGGGTCCACTGAATATTTTGCACGTACGAAAGCTCCTTCAGAATTAGTTTTACGTTTTCAGAAACGTGGCGTCGTGTCATTTGTTCGTGTAGGCAGGCAGCACGTGCAGTGGCATTTACACCAGTGTATGTGAACCGGACTGCCTTTGCGATGTTAATTGCGAGCCTTTACCAGTGGACCTCACGCGTTACCCTTAGGCCCCTTTCACACTATACGGTTTCTGTCGTACGAGTTTTTGTCGGGTGTCTACTAATACACAAGGAGGTATGGCGTCTTTCACACGATCCGACTGTTCAGTCATCCGATCAAAAGTCGTGCCCCACTCGTATAGCAGCCGGATGTCCTCACTGCAAAGTTCGACTGTCGAATCCAGCAGTTTGGCCGGTCGACTCGTAGTGGAATGGTGGGAGGAATGGCACCTTACACACGCTCCGACTAAACAGTCGTCCGGCAGCCTCTGTGCTTGTCGCATTATCTAAATACTGTAATCAGATAAAAGTTTCCTAATATTGTTTGCCGCTAATCCACCACGTGATGTAGGCTCGCGTGGCAAATCTTCGAGACCTGTTATTGTCAGAGTATCTTCAAAATTGTACCCACATCTGTTGCGAAAGTAATTGTATAACACAAGGTGGACTAATATTAGAGATTTTTACATGAGATCTTGCAAGAAATTGAAAGAGGCCACACATTCTGGAGCAGGCTCAGTAAAAATTAGAAAATATATTTATAGTGACAAACTACGTTTTCTTCAAAAGTTAACAAGAGAAAGGAGTACGGAGGACAGCTTATCATCAGTTATTGAAGAAATAGAAAGAGATGAACCGTAAACAGCAAGTGCGAGCGCAAGTGAAAAGCGAAGTGATCAGGCCTCCTACAAAAGGAAGAAGCATGATGAAGTGGAACACATGATGATAAAGGCATCGCAAGCCGGAAATAATGCAGGCAGCAACATGTCGCTTTCTGCAGGTATAGTACCGTATCTGAAAAGTTTCTATGAAGATGATCTGCTTGACGTTCAGGTTGCAGTTTCGTAATTGATTTAACCCTTTAAAGACGAAGCGTGTCTGTTTTATATAAGGACTCAGCGCGTACCGCGCTGTAAACACTCTCCACTTCGGTTATAAAAACCAATCTCTTAATGTGTTATAAGGCAAAAGTTGCTGTTTGTTCTGAGATCCGTACAAAACACATAAACGCAGTGTTGGCACCATGCAGTATTGTTGATTGTTAAACCTGGTGGTACGTAAAGTTACCGCTAGGCTTTAAAAGGTTAAAAGATTGAATGTAATAAGAGACGGCGTACACAGGTAATGTCACATGGGTTACATGATACGTCTTTTAGTCAGGAATCAGGAGGAACTTATACTTTTTTTTACAACCGAGTCCAAAATTCATACTCAGAACATGCAATATTCAGAGTCGGTAACTCAATTTTTTAATCATTATAGCCAACAACCATATGTGTTTTCCCCTGCAATTAACCAAGACACATCAGGGTCGCCATCTGCTTCAAATAACTCCGAAACCAGCATTGATTTCAGCTTTTAATATTTGTAACAAAAATTTGAACTATGGCTACAACTTACTACTTGTTTGTATAATCTTTTGTTTGGAATTAAATGTGTTTTTCTACATGCTGTTTCATTTCTGATGCCTTTGATTGATTGATTTATTGATTGATAGAACGTTAATGAAATTTCTGAATGAACTTCGCCTGATTGTTAACGCCAACATTTCCATTGGTGGCACACAGTTCCTCATCTTGGTGTTTTCACGCTGAAGGCTATCTTGTAGTCGGCTGGACAGTTCATCAAACGCAGCTGTCGACATCCGAAAATAATTACAAAATTTATTTTCGTCCTCTCGTAGTTCAGTAAATAATGTGTAAAACACGCCGAATTGTAAGCTTTTGGTGTTAATGGGATGAACCCAATGTAAACGTTTGCGGTGTCGCCGAAGACGCTTGTAAAAAAACAGACTAATGAGAAAATTTCGATCCACCCTCGATGAAGGGATGCTTCTGAATGAGGAGAACCAAGTCGTTCTTATCCGACGAAAAACCGTCTGAGCGGTAGTCGTCCGGTCGAACTCGCACGACCAAAACTCGTACGACATAAACCGTATAGTGTGAAAGAGGCCTTAGGGTAAGCGCACACTGGAGCGCGTCGGACGCATCGGACGAGTCTGAATATTTTTACTGATGAAGCACAGTGCAGGGTATTTCTCCGGAAGTGCTGCGGGAATTCAGTTGACTGCTGGCCGCTGATAAGCAAGCAGCATGAGCAGTTCTTCTTCAGAGCTGCTCGTGTTGTTTGCTAATCAGCAGCATGCAGTCAAATGAACTCTGCGACCCCTAGGCCGAAATACGATACAGTATGCCCTGAATTAAGCTAATGATATCTTGAACGCTGAGTCAGACGGACGCGCCGGCCGGAGTGATAAATATTCCCCTCCGAGACGCAATTGCCGCTCTCCGCTCCAGATCAGTGTGCGATGTCACATTGCTAATAACGGGAAGAATATTTTATCTGCGTGCGCTGCGTCCGTCCGTTGCGTCCGCTGCGCTCCAGTGTGTGCGTACCCTTAGGGCCTGTTACTATTTTGTGAGCCGGGATAGCTCAGTCGTTGCAGTGACTAGGCTGCAGGTCGGACGAACCGGCGTTGGATTCCCGACAGGGACAAGACATCTTTATCCTCTCCGAAACGTTCAGACGGGCTGTGGGACCCAGCCTGCCTCCTGTGCAATGGGTACCGCGGTTCTTTCCGGAGATAGAGCGGCCGGGGCGTGAAGCTGACCACTGACCTCCATCAAGGGACGAGGTTAAGAATGTGTGGAGCCGTATCTGTGCTCCCTCTGTGCACCTTTATGGCATGAACATGGACAGATTGTATTATTTTTAAAACTGACTTTTTCTGCAAAGTAGCTGCAAAACTCACTGGCATTCAATTTCGGACTCTTTCGATAAAAATGAAGTTTCTCCCCATCCTAGTTTATAGTTCTCATTGTAGGTTGTATGTATGCATACTGTAAGCACACTTGATTATAACAGTGCCGCTACAAACAAATTTGAAACGGTCCCAGCGACCGTGAGGCCTAAGGCGTGGGCCAATGGCCGCTCGCTTCCTGGGACTGTAGGTTCGAATCCAGCGGGGGGCATGGAAGTCTGTCTCTTGTGAACCTCTTGTGAGTGTCGTGTGTTGTCAGGTCTTTGCGTCGGGCTGATGACTCGCCCAGAGGAGTCCTACCGAGTGTGGTGTGTCTGAGTGCGATCGTCAGGCCTCAATAATGAGGAGGCCGTGGCCCACTGGGGGCTGTTGCGCCACTGGAACAAAATGAAAGCACAAAAATAACAGACCTCGTGCTCCAGAACTGTTCACACTGTGCACATTTCCTACCTGATAAGGAAGGTTCATGGTGAAGTCTGTATCATCCAGGGAAGCAAGCAATAACTGCATGTCCTCGATCATGACTTCTAGACTTGTGTGACCTTGGTAACACAATGGCATGCTTTGTATTTGGGTGTTTGATTGCAGGGGTATGCCCCGTTTCATAGCTGTCTTTGTTCTGGCTAGTAGTGCCGTGCTATATCGACTGAACAGTATCTTGTCATAACCTACGGCTGCAGTAAACTGAGGTTGCTACAGCGCTGACAGTATACCGGCTACGCTACACGCGGACGACCGATTCATCGTTCGATTCCCGGCAGGGTTTCCGGCTTTTCTCTTCTCCAGTTGTTTAGTCCGGCGCTTTGACCCACATAGCTTTCTGCTGAATGCGTACCACGGGCTCTTTCCCGGGGGTAAAGTGGCCGGGGCGTGAAGTTGATCGCTGACTTTCGTATAGTGCCGAAGGTAATGACTAGAGCTACAGCTCCTGTGCCCCATGTGCCTTCAGTTTTAACGTACCCTTAGGGCTGTGGAATCGGAGTCGGAGTCTTGCTGTCGGAGTCGGAGTGGAAAGGAATCTTAGGTGGAGTCGGAGTCGGTAAAAATGTACCGACTCCGACTCTGACCTCAATCTAAAATCTTAACTAGATACTCCAACTCCAGAGCCCTGATAGCTACAGTAACCATTAGACTTTTACTTATAACCTATATTTAAGCCTAAACCGTAGCGTGATGATTCACGTGGCGGTGATGAAATGTCTTACAGGTTTACCGTTATTAATACATATTGAGCTTTTATGAAGGAGTCGGGGTCGGAGTTTTAAAAATCGAGGAGTCAGAGTCGGAGGTTTTGTGTACCGACTGCACAGCCCTGCCCTTGTACCGTAAGTATTACGCAGTAGTAATTATTGCACAGTATTATTAACCGTCTGGTTTTAATGTTGAAGGTTGCACAATGTACTGTGTCAGTCAGATGAAGTTTGACACACTATACTGTGCGAAAGAAAAGAAAAAAAATTGAATAGTCTCCGGATAGTACCGCGCCGTATTCACTCGGTTACCGTCTGTCTGCCGAGCAGTAAACGCGTCTCCTGTACGATAATTCCGATGGATTGAGGAGACGTAGCACTTACGAACGTAACGTCTTCAAAACTTTTTCCAGGGGCCAAACAGCGTAGTGTACTGGATAAACGGTGACTAAGATCGACTGCTTCTCGCGTGTTAATATTTCTTTAGCGATTGTATGGGTAACAGACTCGACTAACGTGAAGGTCAGGTAAAGCTATTGCAGGCCTGGACAGGCCCTGAGGGCTCCAGGAGGTTGAGGCTCCAAGAGTTTCTAGGCAGTCGGCACATGAAGGTGGTAATTTGTCAGCCCTACACACCGGCCACCCTTACCCCCCCACCCCCCGGCAAGATATCATGGCTGTGTAGTCGGTACACAAAAGCTCCGACTCCGACTCCTCGATTTTTAAAACTCCGACTCCTTCATAAAAGCTCAAAATGTATTAAAGATGATAAACGTATAAAATTTCATCACCAATACGTAAATTATCAGGCTACTGTTTAGACTTATAACCTATATTTAAGTATAAGTGTAATGGTTACTGTAGCTGTCAGGGCTGTGCAGTTGAGTATCGAGTTAAGATTTTAGTTTGAAGTCGGAGTCGGTACATTTTTGCTGACTCCGACTCCCGACTCCACTTAAAATTCCTTCCGACTCTGACTCCTACTTCACAGCCCAGCAGGAGATATCCCTGAGTCGACCCCAGGGCCCTAGTGCGGCCGGAAGGATTAAAGAGTCTCGAGCAGCTCACCAAATGGTAGGCCATCCAACCGCAGAAAGATTTTTGGTTCTTTGGCTCGTTCAGCTTTAAGTCTGTCATGAGATTTTCGTACGTGTATTGTGGTCTTCGTTTGCGCCATTCTTTGGTGCAGCGGCGGTGCTTCTCCTTTTCTGAACACAGGGCTAAAGCAATTGCCACGCAGGCAGCGTCAGTGTCACTCAATGTGTTTTCCTCGTTCTAACCCAAGAGCAAAATAAAACATTGTCCAGTAAGATTGAGTCGTGTACAGAGAAACGTATTGCACAATGTCAGTTGAAGGCAATAATATTGAACAGTAATATTGGCCGGCTAGGGGCCGCTTTACATATATACGTACGTCAAATGTTGTGGCGGGCGGGATATGTGTCGCGAACCATGGACTGTATGGCACTCTCTGCGTAATCTGAACAGAATAATGCAGGTTTTAGAGACAGGCGAGTCGTAGTAGGACTGGATTGTTGCGCATTTCATCTGCGCTCTTTTGTCCTTTGTATTTCCCGTCTCTTTCCCCCCCCCCCCCCCATCCTCCGCGCCCAGTTTCCGTCTCTTTCGATAAATGCGAATCGACCAGACAAGCTCGTGTGCCGTATGACCTACTTACAGGTTTGTCTTTACATTATGTTTCTGTCGCGTTTTCTGTAGGAATGGAAAATTTTCGCACCTGCCCACGGACAGTTGGCTTCCTTAGCCCTTTGAATTCGATGTGCTATTAGACCCAGTGGTCGTAAATGCTTTAATGTGCGGTTCTCATGGTGATCTGCGATCATTAGTTCTTTCTTGGGTATGTGAAGGAGCCGGATACCTCTGTTGGCTTAATGACTGGGCTACGGAATGGACGAATGTGGAATCCTGGTTCGATTCCCAACAGGGGCAAGAGATACTTTTTCGAAAACTTCCAGACCGGTCCAGGGGCGACCCAGACCCTGTTCAGTGGGTACCGGAGGCTGCTTCCCCGGAGGTAAAGCGGCCCCTGTGTGTAGGTGACCACTCACCTCTAGTTCCGAGCTTCTTCTTCTTCTTCTTCTTGTTCTTGTTCTTCTTCTTCTTCCTCCTCCTCCTCCTCCTCCATAGGGCCCGTCGGCTAATGCTTCGGATGCACCGCAGCCGTAGGCTTATTGTGCAGCCCAAAGTACACCATTCAGCACAAGTTCATCAAACCTTTGTCACTTAAGAAGAGAGATAGTTCTTTTAATGAAGCTGTGCTTATATCTTGTGGTTCAGCAAACAGCTTCCCAAAGAAATTATAGCGTTGACGAGCCAACACCTCGCAGCAGCAAATAATGTGATGCACTGTTTCAGTCTCCATCCTGCAAAATCTGCAAGCAGGATCTCCATCAAACAGGCTAGTTCCGAGGTTAAGAATTAGTGGAGCTGTAATTCTACTGTCCCATGCTTCATAACATGATGCTTAATTAAGCGCAGGGTCAAATTTAATTTTGCTTGACATGTGCCGTGTAAATGCGACAGTAACGGTACACGTATGACGTTTTTCTTGTTTGGTGTACCTGTTGTGATCTGTCCCATAGCCACCATGTCTGGAAGGACTCATTTTTATCTGGTGGTACGGAAGGAAACCTGTCCCATTGCCAGTTTTCCAACAGAAATTCTACATGGACTGGCCTAGAATCGAACCCGGGACTTCTATTATGACCTGAATTCGGTATTTACCTTTAACACAGACACGTAGCACTGTATGTCAAGCAGCGTTATGTTTCATTTTTATTTCTGTGTTAACAAAAGTACACCAAAATCACACACGCGCGCATATATATGCATATATATACATACACATACACACACGCCTCACAAGTGTACAGTTTCTGGTCATTGCTGATTACTAATGTACGCCACACGTTGTACGCCGTTTGCAGCGGCGACGAAACACGCCAGTTTGCCAAGCTTGGTTTGGTGATTATCTTAAAGGCTTTATTATAGTCGTTACCACGCAGTGTTTGGAACAGTTTACCACTATGTTACAGTTCGTTATCTTTAGCCTTAAGCATAGGTGCTTGCTATACCTTTATGTAATCAAGACATTTGATGCGGATATGCAACCATGTGCATGTTGTCACGTAGTAAGTGAGGCCTCTATTTGATAGGATTGTTTGTCTTTTTTTTTTCTTATTTGCCCGCATGCCCTTCCTGCAGACTGTGTATGTCGATAGTGATACAAAGCCGTTATGAATTTTAGTAAGAATATGGTCCATTGAGGGGAGGGTTGACAAAATTTTCGAGCTGTTAAGATAGCAATTATCCTGTTCGCGTGTTTTCCCATGTAGTGTACTCAGGTAGGGGTGTCCTGCTGGCTGGCTCCTGAGCCAGCCTAACGATTCGCATAGTTGCAGTTATGTCCTTCAAAATTAGGAAGATCCCACACCGTCCACCATTTTAACATCCTTCTTGAGAATCTAACAGGCCTTCAGCTGGTGAAAAAATTCCTCGTATTTCATGGAACCCCGAGGTTAATTTCCGCATCCACAAGAACTCGCCACCTGTCCTTATCCTGAGTCACATCAATCTAGTGCATGTCGCCCATCCCACTTCTTGGAGATCCATTTTAATAGTATCCTTCCATGAACGCGTTAGTCTCCCAAGTGGTGTATTTCCCTCGTGTTTCTCCACCTCTCCTCTCCCCTGTGTGTGCCACATGCTACGCTCTTGATGGCCGAATAATGTTTTGGCGATGAGTACAGACCATCAAGCTTCGCAGTACGTCGTCTTCTGCATCCTCTGTTACCTCATCCCGCTTAGACCCAAATATCTTCCTCAGCACCCTATTCTCGGACACGTTCAGCCCAGCTTGTGTTCCTACCTCAATGGGAGAAGCAAAATTATAGTCTTTATGTTTGTGGATAGCAAACTGGAAGACGGAAGGATTCTACATCGTATAACAGCAAGCATCGCCCGAGTTCTGTCTGCTCTTAATTTCTTCATGAATGCAATTTTCATGTGTTAGGGTTGTTGCTTTTAACATCCTTGATTCTTATATTTGGGGATAAATGAAGGGGCTTGTTTACACACACACACACACACACACACACACAAACACAAATACATAAACAGAACTGCAGTTCGTCAAGGAAGTTTGGACACTGCAGATGGTATTCAAACGAACCAACTGTCACCCGCTTCTCGTTCGTTACGATGGTACGTCACGACGTCAGTAATACCGTGCTGAAATTTGCATTAGACTCGCAGACGGACACGTGAACAGTTTTTTTGTCATGTTTCAATATTGAACAGATAACGCTTACGTTGAAGTAGTAGTGAAATTTGTAACTAAAAATCCTTACTGCCTTTCGTTGTCAAACCTGCGGAAGTGGTGCATATTAACCCTTTAAAGACGAAGCGTATCTGTTTTATATAAGGATTCAGTGCGTACCGCGCTGTAAACACTCTTCACTTCGGTTATAAAAACCAGTCTCTTAATGTTTTATAAGGCAAAAGTTGCTGTTTGTTCTGAGATCCGTACAAAACACATAAACGCAATGTGGGCACCACGTAGAATTTTTTAATGTTAAACCTGGCGGTATGTAAAGTTACCGCTAGGCTTTAAAAGGTTAATAGGGCTTGTTTACTTAAAATCGTAAAACTACTCCAGAATCTTCCTATATTTGTATCCAATTCACCGGTGCTTAAATTAATGTCAATTAAGTCGGTACGTAACTCGGGGGTGCCCAAACCCCGGGCGCTTGGTCACCTGTGCTGCTAAATTTTGCATGTTGGCGCGTCATATTGGTGGATCCTCAGTATGGAACTTGCGTCATGTCGCCCTTGTAGGGCCTAGAATTCTGGTACTGGCTTCTAGATGTCTGGGAAGTTTCTAGAACCTGACGTAAGCCACTTCTTACGCAGGTGGTCGATCTGTGGACCTATAGAACGAGATTTACGCCAACTGACTGTCCATTGTACATGTCTCATTTTAAGAATACGGCCGCTGAGGCTTGCTAAATTGTAGGCTACAACTGTCATGTCACGTCCTTATGTGAAACCAAGAAAGTGGTTATGGGTGCCTTTGTTCTGTAGGATGTGTCAGCACGGGTCAACGAATTCTCCTGCAAATTAACTTGTGTACCAAGAAACAGTCATTATATTTGGCGCGTTGTTACTTGGGTTTGTCGCTTGTGGAACATAATGGCTCAGCAGTTCAAACCTGAGTTTAGTCATGTGAAGTTCAGAGCGAGTCTAGCATGAGAGCCAACTCTTGTTATGAACTGGTTTTGTGAACATGGAAAGGCATTGTTTGTTTCCGCGTGGGCTTGTGCAGATCAGGGCTGTGTGTTCCACGAATTCTGTTACCTCTGGCGAGGAAGATGTGTGCATTTTGCGTAACGAAGCGTTAAATCCCGATCTCCACGGCTTGTGTTTCAGTGCCGATTCAACGTTCGCGTCACTATGTTTTTTTAGCATCGTAGTCGTTTTAACAAATATTCTTGAATATTTTATCTGTATTAAATCCATGTATTTGCTAACACGGATCCAAAAAGACAAAGATTAGGGTATACAGAATTATAATTTTACCTGTTATTTTGTATGGGTGTGAAACTTGGTCTCTCACACTGAGGGAGGAACAAAGACTGAGGGTGTTCGAGAATGGGGTGCCGAGGGGGATATTTGGGCCTAAGAGAGAAGAGGCGACAGGGAAGTGGAGAAGACTACGTAACGAGGGACTCAATGACCTGTACTCATCACCAAATATTATTCGGGTAATCAAATCGAGAGGAATGAGATGGGCGGGACATGTGGTGGGTATGGGGGAAAAGAGAGGTGCATAAAGGAGTTTGGCGGGGAGACCTGAGGGAAGATGACCACTTGGGAGACCCAGGCGTAGATGGGAGGACAGTATTAAAATGGATCTTCAAGAAGTGCTGTGGGGGGCATGAACTGGATTGAGCTGGCTCAGGATAGGGACAGGTGGCGGGCTGTTGTGAATGCGATAATGAACCTTCGGGTTCCATAAAATGCGGGGAATGTCTTGACTACCTGACAAACTGTTAGCTTGTCAAGAAGGCCTCTGCTCCATTGAGTTAGTTATTTGCCAACGTAGCAGACAGTTGTATCGTACGCACAAGGAGATCAATTCCGTCTAACATTTTGGTAATGTTTTGAAGCGACTGTTTCGCCCTGCCTTAGAATAATTCATGCTACACTCTTTCACTGTTTTTTTTAAATCCCACCTGTGGTACGGTATTCCAATTTGCTTCGCCGGCGAAAAGTGGTTTGGTAGAATGGTCATTCCTCTAGCAATACCAGACTTGGAAATAAATGTTATAATAACAAATATAACTTCGGGATGGAATTAGTAAAATTATTTTACGTGAAATGCGATTTGAACACACGTTTTTGTTTGCGGTTCGTTTAGCAAATGCGTTCTTTGCTAAGGTTCCTTTCTACGTGTGACTGATATTCATATATTGTGAATGCAAATTAATTTATTTGCTATTCCGTTTTGTCTGGTCGTGTAGACCTGCCAATGTTAGAATATACTGTATATCAGTCTTTTGGAAGTGACTGAGGTGACTAGAAAAATACCAGTGATTTTGCTAGAAGCAGTGTGCTTAATTCTTATCGAAGAAGTTCACACTGAAGTAGGTGACCAAGAACAACAGAAAAGTCTGCTGTTAGCAACGTGTACTGGGAACTACAGGACTTTATTATTATTATTGTGTGTCAGGGAGTACAAACTGTGTAAACTGTCACAAAGTTTTAATTTGTAATGTGCTGTTTTTACGATGAGCCTTTTTTTCCAGTAGCTAATAATGCTAAATTCTAGTCAAGGGAGCATTATATTTGGCCGATACGGACTAAACATCGTTTCGCCAAACAGCTTACAATGTAGACCCCTTATGCCAAATTTAATCGAACCCATTCAACCATTTGTTACCTGAAGCATGCGGACTGACAGACACGAGTTCCTCGTTATGAATTAATCTTACGAGCTTTTGTGAACCCCTTAAATACCGAAATTTTCGGGAATTTGCTCGTTTGAGTTGCTGTGTGTGTGTGTGTGTGAGAGAGAGAGAGAGAGAGAGAGACCGCAAAACAGGAACGGTTATCAAGTCGCTGCCATCAGACGATGCATAATTATAGGAAGCCACAATTGTATCAGTTGTTTCGTACGTTATTTTCGAACTCTGTATCAAGTGAATGTAATCTTCCGGACCAAATGGGAAGAATAATTAAGCGAAAGGAAGTTGAAATGAAGGAGATGAGAGTGGCCGTGGCCGGTTTCAGCCTACTGTCTCGGTACGGAGCACATGAAAGTTGTGTAAACCCCTGCGGCCACTGTTCGGGAGACACCACGGTTAGAACTCGGCTGTCCTGAGTCACATATTTCGTATTTGTTCTCATTCTCGAACTTTTTGGGATTTCAGTGCATAAAGTTTCAGAGATGAATAATAATGAATCCGAAATTAAATTACCTGAAACTGCTGAACTGATGCTGCCTGTACGAGATATAAAATATACCCCCTAGTAGTAACAGAATGAAGTCAGATGTGCTTGGCACTTGCGTTTGAGATTCGACAAGCCCCTGTACGTGATACAAGTGCCTGTAGTTCGGACCTGACAGTCCGTGCCTGTAGCTTGAGCTGTTGTTGACAAGGCTTCACTTTGCTAACATTCATGTAGGAATTTAACCCTTATCACACACGCAGGTTCCGACACAGTGACATATCTTGGGGTAGAATAGCTTGCTGCTTTACTGCTGACTCGCTCTCTCTGGGGGGAGTTTATTGATCTGCCTCGTACGACTACCGGGACTGCGGGACAGACGGGCTTTGCTCCGCTTCCAGTCCATCCTCTCCTGTGTTTGCGAAGGAATTCATTTTCAAACAGATCGTTGCTCCTGCATGCTGTAATATCATACATAGGGAGTACGTTTTATACAGAGAAACTGCAGCCCTCTTTCTGTCTACCCTGTCCCGTCCCTACCGCCCCCCGCCGCACAGCGCTCGCCACCTAACAGGAACCTGGCGGGGGACGATACGAATACATTTAACGGATTTTATGATCGGATCAAAAAGCTACCAGGACTTTCGTTTAACTTGTTTTGCAGCAGACATGCTGTAGGTAGACGTTATTAAATTTGTGCGTGTTTACCGGCGCTTTAACAGCAGCGCACAGGATACGTATATGTGGCGTGCCGGTAGGTTCTGAACCGCCAGATGCAGTGTTGCTAAGGCCTGAATGTCTGACACGTACACTGTGTCCTAAAAGGAAACCATACTTTCTTATATAATGAAAGCTGTCGGAAAACAGTGTTTTTTGCAAGAAACGACAAAATGAACACACAGTGAAGAGATGGAGCTCGTTTCGTCTCTTACAGTACGTTACGGATTTTGATTAAGTGTGGTACTGGTGGTCGCGAAATGTTGTGGGATCCGTTTTATGTTGGTTCTTGTGGGTCTAGTTCTGTACCGTGAAGCTTAAATATAACTTTCCCGAGCATCTTTTCTAACAGAGTTTATTGTTTAAAAAGTAACCCGCACATAAAATTGAGGTATTATAAAGGTCTTCTGCTTGTTTGAAACATTTTTAGCACGTATGTTGAATGAAATATAAGGACAAGAATTTACGATTTTGGTAAGCCAGTAAGATGTACAAAATTGCAAATAAAAATAATTTTCAAGATACATTTTCTCCAAATTTCGGAGCGTTTTCCGTAGTAATTATGACATTCGTATTTTATGCAAAACCTGTTTCCGAACGTTAGTCATTGTGTACCTCATAAGATGGAACAGAATGTCAAAACGAGAGATAAACGCAACTTTGAAGTCACAAATAAAAATAATGTGGGGGTCGCGTTTGTCTTCCTACAGTCTTGGACAATTCTGCACATGTCTCCAAGCACCCGTGTGACTACGCTGCTGGCATTTAGGGTCTGTTTGACAGTAGCAGCATTCAGAGCTATTTCACCCTGTTCAGAAATATTCAGGTATGGCCGATACAGTTGTCGCGGTCGTTAGCATCTGACGTCGCATTTTAGTGATTAACAGTTTGGGGGTTATGACCACCGGCCTTACTTGGTTTTCTCACTCCCTGCAGGCAAATGTTCGGATTGGGCGTAAAGGTAAGCCATGGTAATGTCTGTCCACGTCCTTTCCACTTCAGGATTTGTAGTCGTATACTGTATGCAGTTCAAAATGCGCAGTCAGCATCTTGACGAGCGGAGCCACTGCCTTGTTGAACCCGCCCGTGTTCTGGTTATGCCTGCCAGACTCGTAAAGAATGTTTTCGGAAGCTGGACCACACCTTTCCACTGTTATTTTGTTTAGACCGAAGAGATTTTCCGAGGCACAGTAGACGGACTAGTCGTGGCCTACACGTCACGTTTCTCTGATGGAATCTACCTCAGTAGACTTCCAAAGCGTGATTTTAACATCTCCAGCATCACGCGATTCTGCATTAGATCCCAGCGCTAAGAATTTATGGTTGATCGTCATCTTTGGGTAGCGTGATTCGGAACAATTAGGCCACTCTTTTTAACTCAATTTATGCATCGAAACAACGATGAAATGTTTGATTTCATTTCAGCTTTGCTTATTTTCTTTTTATCTTTTAACATGATTTTAGGTTACGATGCCACGCAACGCTTCTTTTTTGCAGATTTTTCTGTATGTTCAAACAGGAAATAACTCTACAAGGCCATCCAACGCAAGAATTGAAAATTGCCCCTAATTGAAACCACAGAATTGCTTTGGGATGAAGAAGAGATAAAAACACGGAACTTTCGTAAGTTTCCGGTTCCATAAATATACTGTGTTTATGCCCGGTAGGGGGGCTGTCGAAGAGTCTGAAAGCGTCAAAGCTTCAGAGCGTCGTGGTTACTACTGACATGGCTGGACTCTGCATAATATACTTCTTTTGTGTTGCGAGCTTGTCCTGCATGCTGTTGGCGGAAGGCGAACATGTACTTCTGTGTGCTGAACATTTAGTTCTAGACCAGTCGCCTTATCAGCGATTAATGAAACGCCTGAATTATCAGCGTAGACCAGAAGCTGATTTGTTCCATTCTTTTTCATTTCTCCTGGTTTTCTTCGACTTCCCTAATAGCACTTCACTAAGCGAAGGTAAAAGGCAACGACAATCAAATATCACATTTTCTCAGGCTATTGTGAATGGGAAACATGACAGGTGTTTACCTGCATGATCCTTATTGAAGGTTTTTGTTTTTTCAATGGCGCAACAGCCGCTAGTGGGCCAGGGCCGCCGCCTCATTGTCGAGGCTTCACGATCACATGCAGTTAAACACGCCACACTCTGTAGGACTCCTTTGGACGAGTGATCAGCCCGACACAGAGACATCTATCTGAGAACACACAACACTCATAAGAGACAGACATCCATGCCCCTGGCGATATTTGAACCCACAATCCCGGCAAGCCAGCGGTTGCTTTAGACCGCGCGGCCACTGGGATAGGTTTCTTTTAAACACACTTTAATTAGATCTGCCAGTTTCATAGTTGTACCAGACTCATTTGTGATATTGTACAAAACTTCGCTCTTAGCTTAGTGATAGGCTTTCTTGAAGTGTGTAAACAGCAGATATACTGCTCCATTTTATTCCCTTTTAGTAATAACTATTGGATGTTGAATTTATAATTCTCGGAATCCCTTTTTACGTAGAAAGAGGTTGCTTGTGTAGCCAGTAAATTATGGGGAGTACTGTAGGGGCGCGGTTTGTGCATCACTGATTTAACCTTCAAGTAAAGTTGCACCCGTGATTGACTGAAATTATTCGTTTAGGAAAAGGGTTGAATAAGAAATTATTTTCCACCTCCCCTCTAATAATAGCTCACGGACGGAAATACGGATGAGCACGAATTTCTCATAAGGAGTTTCGGGCTGTCTTAATCACAGGGGGCCACTCCTCTTTCCTAAATGGAATCAAATGGTATACAGTGAATGCTGATGTTCCCATCGAGGTAACAGGAAACCTGTCTTGCTCATTTAAAGAGAAGCACACTTGTTCGTTCTAAGTCTACATTGACGTAAATAACGGATTATCATTTTTAGGTGTTTGTACGTAGTCACGAAAAGCACCTTCTAGCTTTTTCATGTTTTCATCCGTCCGTCTGTCCGTATATATAGTCTCGGATTCAACTAGACGGATTTTCGTGAAGTTTGATGTTGGAGACTTCTGTGAAAAGCTGTCCAGAAAATCCAGATTTGGTTAAAATCGGGCAAGAATAACGGGCAGTTTACATGTATGTTCATATTGTTAACAGCAGTACGCAACGTTTTGTAGTTGCGACAGCAGTGCATTTCCTTGGCAGCACTCAACAGTTTTATATTTTTTGCAGCTACATGCAGGTCAACAACAATGCAGAGGGAACACATTGTTGCATTTCCATGACAAAAATGGTTGCGCGAACGCGCCACGGTGTTACGTTGTACGTACATTGCCATCTTGCCCAGTGTTATCTTTGAGTACTGGCATTCGTCTGAATTACATACCAAAAGTCAGTTCGCACCGCGCAGTAAACACACTCTGTCTCCGTTATAAAGACAAGTCAATGCTGTATAGGGTATAATCGCTGTTTGTGTTGAGGATAATACGAAACGTACCAAATACACCGTGTGGACAACACGCTGGTTTCTTAATGATGCAGCAGGTGGTGCGTGTAGTTGTAATGGGGCTTTAAACAGTAAGAATATGAATGTATTTTTTGTTAACTTCCCAGGCTCGAAAATACCGCCCCGTTACGAAATTTGGTCGGCGATCGTGTGTTCTTACGGCAGAGATTTGTAGCTGTGGTGCACTGACCATAGTAATAGCAGTTAGTTGAAATAACTTGTGTATTTCTAGCTGTAGTATTCTTTCAAGGCCTTCCGTGCTTTTACGTTATGTAATTATTAAAAAACGCATTTTAACTTCTGTTTAAAGTGTTTTTCTGTTTAAATAAGGCAAAACTTGAAAGCTTCTTGAAGGCCTTGGAATGAAGTAGTGGACCGGATTGTTCGAAGTACTTCGAAAAATACTGTTCTAGATTTCATAAAGAATTCGGATCGCCAGACTGCAGGCAGGCCTCCTGTAATCTTTACTGCGCTTAACATTTTCGCGGTTTTCGGGCCTACTATTTTGTTTGCACAGTGTTAGTGTATTAC
This sequence comes from Coptotermes formosanus, assembly GCA_013340265.1. Taxonomy (NCBI): domain Eukaryota; kingdom Metazoa; phylum Arthropoda; class Insecta; order Blattodea; family Rhinotermitidae; genus Coptotermes; species Coptotermes formosanus. Next base: position 668,167 of record BLKM01008175.1, read on the forward strand.
ATAATGAAGGAAATTGTGAAATGAAAAATGTCGCTCACTTGGAGCCATGATAGCTCAGTCATTATAGTAACTAGCTGCAGGCTTCAAGACTGGGGTTCAGTTTATGACAAGAGGATGATACTCTTCTTGTGTCCAACACATCACGAGTGGTTCTGGAGCCCACTTTGTCTCCTTTCGATTGGACAGAGGGGCTGTTTCCCTTGACATTGAAGCTAACCATTCATGTAGTTCTCCTGCTGGGCATAAGGTGTGGTGGCGCGTGCTTAAGGACAACTTGACGTTTCGACAGTTATTTTTTGGCACTGCATTTTGTTCATACCAAGGCTATCAACTGGCGATCTGCCAGCAGTATGTAACCCAAGAGATGAATAATTGTGATCCAGTGAAAAATTTATAAAACGAAAGTAACATTTTAAATAGTCATGTAAAACAGTCTGTATTTTGTATTTGTACGTCTGTGTACTTGATTTCTGTGATCACACCAAATGCTGAGAATTAAAATTGCTTGGTACCGTGTCTATATTTCCTTAACCCTTTAATTATGAATTTGAATCAGTCCCTCTGTGACTGACGATCAGTCAGGCCGTTTGGGTGTCCAGCCCCTCTTAGGGCTTATGACCAGATATTTGTGTGGTTCTGAGAATATAGTCATGAGGCGCCCTCTCTGACTAGAGGGCCGACCAGTCCTTTATCAGCAGTCACAGTCTGTGTCAGTTATACATATTTACGGTGCCTAAACGCCTTCAGCAGTGTACAGAGTATCCTATACTTGGCCTCTGTGTCGGTCCAGGCCTTCTATAGCAGATCATGCTTTATCTTACTTGGAGTTTGCTAGAACGACGCCTTAGCGACTTGAACGGCCTTAAGCTTGACCCCCGTTAAGGTAAGCGTCACTAGTTGTACTCACGCGAATAATTCGCACGTAGAAACAGTAAAATGTTTAATCAACAAAAATTACAGCGTCTTAAACTTAATAAACATTGTACTTACTAAAGCTTGATGCTGGGTAATTTATTTCGGAGCTCAGCGGTTCAGAACGACGGGTAAATAGGTAACAGCAGCTACCTTCGACGTTTAAATAAGAAGGGTTGAATACGACAATCCTGCCTCCAGTGGAGACAAAAAGAAGTACATGAAATGTGTTAGCTTCCGTTGGCCTCCGATTTAGGCAGCACTGTCAGTTTTTAAAAGTAGTTTTGTTGTGTGAAAAACAAAGGAGGAAGGAGTTAATGAAAAGGGAGATTACCGTCAGTGCCGAATTATAAGCCTTCTAAAAATGTATATTTTAAAAGAATATTTTCAGTAGTTGAAAAGCTCACGATGTCGTAAACAAACCTTAGCGTAAGATACACATAGTTTCTGTGTTGGGCTTCCCCTTGCCCAATGTTACGGATATTTTCATTCCCATAAGTTTGTATTCTACTTGCTGCTTGCCTGCCTAATTAAATGTTAGGCGAAGTCATAAACTTACGGAATTTCGAAAGCGAGATGTAAATTGTGGGTGTGCGTGCTGGGCAGTTGCCAATCGTGCGGAGAACATTATTTTACAGGCGCTGCTGTTTCAAAAGAAGGGTGACTGCTGCAAATTCCCAGGCCGCGCAGGCATAAGTCATTATAGATCTAATGAGCGCTTTATGAAGGGTTAATTTAATGTTAGCGCTTAATCGCTCGCTTTTGAATAGGGAACAGACTCTAATTAATGCTCTGAAGGTCTTAGCTTAAGTCTTTTTTTTGTAGATTCTTCGTGTAATCTTTCTTTCAAAGATTACATCGAGATGTTTGACTTGGTTTACAAAGGGAATGTTCCTCTCTTCTCTACAGGCGAATAGGTGGCCTAGATATTGTCTTCATTGATTTTAATGTTTGAGTGGTCACAGAACTACGCCATTGATATGAGATCGTGCTGCAGCTTTCTGTTAACACAACTTGCCTTGCGATCAGTGATATACATGCAGGTACCTGGTGTTTAGGGGGACATCACTGATATACATTGTGCACGGTGCGAAGAGGATGAAATCTTGTGGTACACCGGCTTATTTTTCTTTGGCCGTGGGCATTTTGTCTTCAACTGAAACCATGAATTTTCCGTTTGAATAAAAAGAGCTAATAAGTTGAATTATATGTGCGGACCAAAAATTTTGATTCTGATAACTTGTACGAAAAGCGAGGGTGCTACGTAATGTCAGAGGCTTGCTCGATATCCAAAAATACCGCAAACCGTAGTTACATTGTTGCTGAAAGTCACGTGATCCGGAATCCTCATACATCAAAGTGACGTGCTTTGACATGCAAGAAAACCATACTGGCAGGTTCCTTCCCTCAGTTTGCTTTTGGAATACTTTTGCAGTGACTTTCTCAAATAGTTCCCTTGTTATGGATAAGAGGCTACTCGGACGTAAGTTTTGAGGGAATTTAGGGTCCTGGCCGTGTTTGGGTAAGGATGCCATTTTCGCTTTATTCCAAGATGTTGGAAAATGTGACAGCCAAATGCAGTGAGTAAAATGTGTGGAGTGTACCAATAGCATCATGGAAGGTGCCTGAGGTATTTATTGGGAATGTGATGAATTTCGCAGGCCCTTACAGTTTTAGTAACTTTAATTAGTTTTAATAGCCGATCCCAGTGGCCGCGCGGTCTAAGAAGTTAGTGTGCGGCCGCTCGCTTGCTGGAATTGCGGGTTCGAATCCCACCTGGGTCTTGGATACCTGTCTCTTGTCAGTGTTGTGACTTGTCAGGTAGAGGTCTCTGCGACGGACTGATCACTCGTCCGGAGGAATCCTGCCGAGTGTTGTGTGTCTCAGTGTGATATTGAAGCCTCAACAGTGAGGAGGCCCTGGCCCATTAGGGGCTGTTGCGCCAGGGGGGGAAAAAATAGTTTCAATACGTCACGTGGTGTGATTCTTTCCGATGCCTTCTTTGCTACAGCTTCGACTCTGAACTCCAGCCTCCACCTGCCCTTCATTATTTTGGTCGCACAGGTTATGAGCTGTGAACTGGTTTTCCGAACGGTCAGCAGTGCGTTTGCTTTATCTAGCGGTTGAAATTTAAGGCCTAAAGTACGGTGGATTGCGTTTGGTGCCGTTTGTCCGTCCCCCTTTTTAAAAGGGATTTCGCAGCTGAGGTGTGACCTCAGAGTTACCCTTTTCTCTTTCCCATCGTTTAATTACCGTTCTCCGAGTCCTGTTTCTCATAACTATTGTGCAACAGCTAATAGCTATTTGACATGCTGGATCTCGAGGTTTCTTTTAAACACTAAAGTTATCCTGAATTATATTTAAAGATTCAGTTTGTACCGCGCAGTAGACACATTCCATCTCGGTTGTAAAAACGAGTCAGTTCATGATGTATAGGGAAACAATCGTTGTTTGTTCCGATATTTATAAAAGGACAAGCAATGTACGTGTGCCTTAACACTGAGGCACATTCGCGAAACACTTGTTGCCGAGGGGAAGCAGTAAGTGTTATGTATTCCGAGCGTGTGTCTGTGTAGCCTTAGTTATGTAGCACGCAAAGCAGATGCGTCGTCTGTCTCTGTATTTTTCAAAATTACCTCATAAAGGCACACTTTTCGTAAAAAAGTTACTGACCCATTAAAATGTGTGTTTTGATTTCCTCTACCACTTTTGTGTGAAACATTTCTTGTTCTAAGAAGAATTCAGCGAGATATTATCATAAATATGCGTACGGTTTCATGTAAAGTACCCGTTATTCTTGTCAGATTTTAATGAAACTCAAATTTTCTCGACAGATTTTCGAAAAATACTCAAATGTAGGATTTCATGAAAATCCGTTCACTGGTAGCCGAGTTGTTCCATGCGGGCGGGCGGACGGACGGACAGGCAGACGTGACGAAGCTAATAATGGCTTCTCGGAATTTTGTGAACGCGCCCAAAAATTTCAGAAATACAATGTCTGAGCCTAATATAGAACTTTTAGCGTTAAATCTAGTAGCGCATAAAGAAACCATTGCACCTTAAAGGGTTAAGATTCGGGAACTCTGAGCTTAAAGTTTCAAATGTGTGACACCACATTTCTTTAGTTCGGAGTGCTTAGTGTGTTAGCGGCGAACTTAAAAGTTACCGCTGTGTCAAAAGTTTACGTGCATTGTCCGTAGAGGTAAAGATTCTTGAATTTTAACCCTTTAAAGACGAAGCGTGTCTGTTTTATATAAGGACTCAGTGCGTACCGCGCTGTAAACACTCTCCACCTCGGTTACAAAAACCAGTCTCTTAATGCTTTATAAGGCAAAAGTTGCTGTTTGTTCTGAGATCCGTACAAAACACACAAACGCAATGTGGGCACCACGTAGAATTTTTTAATGTTAAACCTGGTGGTACGTAAAGTTACCGCTAGGCTTTAAAAGGTTAAACCCTAGCGTATGAAGCGAATGGTCGATAGGATTTGTCTCGAAAGAAGCTCGCAGGGTGCTGCGGAAGTGCCCACATGGTTTACAGATCAGTAAGCTCCGTATTTTCGCTTCTAGGCATAAATGTCTGGCTCATATATCAGGGAGTTATTTCAGCAGACAAGGCTGCGCCAGTAGTTGAAAGTAGGTCGTCCTGACTGCTGGCCAGTTTTTCTCCCAAGTCCATAATTTGCATTTGTCTTGTTATTGTAGTTCTTGTGATAGTGCCCACACTGTTGTGAGTGTAAGTATAAGGATGTGAGTGTGGTGGTCATAAGTTAACGACTTTAACCTTTTAAAGCCTAGCGGTAACTTTACATACGACCAGGTTTAACATTAAAAAATTCTGCGTGGTGCCCACATTGCGTTTATATGTTTTGTACGGATCTCAGAACAAACAGCAACTTTTGCCTTATAAAACATTAAGAGATTGGTTTTTATAACCGAAGTGGAGAGTGTCGACAGCGCGGTACGCACTGAGTCCTTATATAAAACAGATACGTTTCGTCTTTAACCTTTTAAAGCCTAGCGGTAACTTTACGTACCACCAGGTTTAACATTAAAAAATTCTACGTGGAGCCCACATTGCGTTTATGTGTTTTGTACGGATCTCAGAACAAACAGCAACTTTTGCCTTATAAAACATTAAGAGACCGGTTTTTATAACCGAAGTGGAGAGTGTTTACAGCGCGGTACGCACTGGGTCCTTATATAAAACAGACACGCTTCGTCTTTAAAGGGTTAAGAATCATAACACCTAGAAAGATGTCGTATGAGTTAAAATGGTTTCCATGAAACCATTTTGCACATAAATTTGTCTTCACATGTACCAATGGTTCCCAACACTTTTGTCGACGACCTAAAAACAGCAAAACGCGTCATCGACCCTAACAGGTGCTACTGCCTGCTGAGCAGTTCGGGTGATTGCTGCGGATCTGTAGCGTGATTAAAAAAACCCGGGTGGTACAGTTTAAACAATTCATCAGCAACTTTCAATTTGTTTTTTTCCCCCCTAAATCCAGTTAAATTTTTGATTACAAAAAACCTTAAGCTTGATTATGACCCATCAGAAGTCTCCGACGACAGTCTTGGGTCGTGACATTCGGTTTGGGAAACCATGAGATGTGCATTTTTTCCTTCGTCCCACTGAAGAGCGATCCTGTGTGTCCTAAAGACCAGTTTTTCTGGATCTTAATTGACTCCTTTGTTACGTAACATCGAATCTTAGTATGATCGTGGATAATGAATTTTAATCGTGTATAAAGAAGCAGTCATGGCGTTTATCGTAGTGGTATTTCAGCAAGTGCCGGTATGGACTGAGAAAGACCACGAAGACTGGGTAACTGTTGTTCAGGCCTTCCCGTATGCGAGTCAGGAATGCTAAGTTCTTAGCTGTGATTTCTGATTTCTCTGATTCCACGCCTGCGTACGTACACCGATTATTTCCCGAGTTCTGTGTGTGGTCTGACGTAGTTCAAATTGTTTCATCGCACTAACATTCTCTGCGCTTTACACTTGGCTTGAATCAAAGTTTAACTCTGTTTAAGTGGCGTTTATCATAGTTACTCTAGGATTTGCGCGTTTAGAATATAGAATAACTGAAAGTTCGAAGACTGCTAAAGAACGGGTCAAGGTTAATTCGTGACACACAAGATACAAGTATTAGCAAAAGTGTCTGTGTTATTATTGAGAGATGGTTTTGTGCTTTTATGAAAGGCTTGTTTCATCCTCGCTAAATTTAATTCGAAATTTTGTGTTTAAAAAATAACAAGGCAAAGCTGTATAAATTAATTTAAAAAATAAAATAAGTATACCTGAAGCAAACAGGTGTATTGTGTTGAAATACGTAGGAAAGACAATTCCGTATACAGCACTCGCGTAATTAGTTTGCTGAAGTTTCTCTCTTTCAACGGAATTTACTCTGTTAGCTGTCGCAGTCTCTCTCTGTCTTTTTCAATTCCGTGAGATTCTCGGTTCGTGAACACGGACCCTTCTTCTCAAACTAAAACTTTTTCATCATCAGACAATTTTCGCTGACGTACCTACCCACGAACAACTAAGTTGAATAACTCGTTAAAGTCTGAAGGGAAATTTTATATATGTTGGGTAAAGAGAGGGAATATATTCGATTAAAATTCTCTCACTTTTGTTTTAGCTTGCCTTCTCTTCTTCTTGTTGCTGTTCCACTGTTACATGCACGTGATGGGTATAATCCCAACTGTTTTCAAGCCTTTCTGCTCCCTCTCTTCCATGTCTGTGCTATATTTTAATGTGATAATTAGAGATTGGAGTGTGTTGTGTTAGTGGAATAGCGGGGAAAGGGGGAAGAGAGCGTGGGTTTTTGGAGTCCAGCCGCTAGTGTGCTCTTTTTATTCTGTGATGCATATATATTTTATTCAAATGGAAGTACGGTATAGTTCATGTCATGTAAAAACTGTACACAAGTATGTAGGTGTAATAAATATCACGTACGTGTTAAATATGATCACGCTTTAATTTACAAAACGGCTTCAGGTTTGTGTCTTAAGTCTGTGGTTTGCTGCAAGTTTATGGACGCACGCACACGCACGCACAGGGCAATTCAAGACGAAGCTAACAGTTCTGCATGTTTGTAATGAAGTAACTGTTGAGCCTAGAGTGACCTCATAGGTCGACTGTTAATTACGAACGTACGAAAGATTTTAAACAATTTATACGTGTCACGTCATTGCAGGCGCACTGGTTTCTTGATTTTAAACATGTGAAAGTGTTATCTCCTTTTTGAAATGCCTTGTTCATATAGCTGCCGCAATATCACCTGCTTTTGTAAAATGTCCTATTATAAATTATACTTTAAGAGTTAATGAGATTAACTTGATAGATGTATTGGACCCACCGTTTGTTGGGATTGTTTCTTTTAATGAGAACAAGACGATGGAAAGATACAGTATCGGCCTACGTAGTTCTCAGTTTGCTAACACACCACCAACTTTAGGTGTGACTTAATGAGACTTTATGAACAAAGAGTCAATAAAGTTGAGTACTTAATCTGTTGCTGTTTAGGCTCTTCTGCTGTATAACATTTTTTCCCCCAACAAACTGTTATGTAGTTGACAGTTCTGATTGCAGACATAATGTCGCCAGCTACCCTGTAGGAAGAGTACGTTAAATGTTTTGTGTATAATTTAAGCAAGAGTTCTGCTAGTTACGTTCGTACGTATGTGCGTGTCATTTAGATGAGATCTGTCTAGACTAAAGCATCAGCCCCAGCTTTGAGTGTAACTTCTTACGACAGATTTATCTCTCATTCTGATTAATACGAGGCTATCAGTTGAGGAAGGTCACAGGTTCGAATCTCGTCACCGTGACCGTCAGTCCTGTCTGAGGGTTTTCATAATTTTTTCGTATTCTTCCCAGGTAAGTGCTGGTATATTACCTTAGCGCAGATAAGGATTACTTTCTTTCCAGTTCATTCACAATTTTCTTACCATATGGCTGTGAGGAACAAATGCAGTTGAAACAATCGTTAAACCGCTCAAGTATGAATTTATTCAGCCAAAGTTTGTAGACTCACGGGGCGAAGTCTGGTATATTTCTTTTCTGCTGCTTTCTGTCTGTTTTAACCGATCACGAGTCCGCCCAAATGCACCTGCTGTATTATATGGGTATGGAACTTTGTCTCACTTCCGAAGGGAAGAACGTGAGTTGAGGCTGTTTGAGTACGTGTTGAGTATATTTGTACCTGCGGGAGAGGAAGTAAGCCGATCCCAATGGCCACGCGGTTTAAGACGTGGATCTGCACTCGTTTGCTTGCTGGGATTGCGGGTTCGAATCCCGTTGGTGTCATGGGTGTGTGTTTCTTGTGAGTGTTGTGTGTTGTCAGGTCTTTGCGACGGGCCGATCCCTCGCCCAGAGGAGTCCTAACGAGTGTAGTGTGTCTGAGTGTGATGAGGTGCAACAGTAACCGACTGCACCTGCAATGATTAGGTAGAATAGGTCAGACTAAGAAAGAAAGGAAGAAATAAGAGGTAGGAAGTAACAACATGAACACTTGCGTAATGAGGAACTTCATACTTTTTACCAAGTATTATTAGTGTGATGAAGTAAAGGAAGGTAACATTGGAAGGGCTTGTAGCATGCGTGGTAGAAATAGGAATGAGTGTACACGTACTTGGTGCAGAGTAGTTCTTTGGGAGCTCATAGTTGCTCCCGTGGTGAAGAAATTCCCTGTCGTGAACTCCAAAGGTTCATCGTCGTATTCATGCGCTCCACCCACGGAACACTACCGTGAACAAGTCGAACCCGGTCTCACTCTGGCATCCTGTTTCGTTAAGATCTGTTTTGGCATTATCCTGCCATCTACGTCAAGATGTTTCAGTTGGTTTCCTACATTTGGGTTTTGACACATTTTGTTATATTTCTCATCTCCCGCGTGCGAAATATGTTCGTGTATTGGGGTTGGAGACTCATTGTGCTTCACTTCGTTGTTTCACACCCTCCTCTAGTTCCTCGCTTCGCTGGTTTCGACTTCCTTTATTCCAGCAGTTTCACTATATGATGGAAGATTAAACCTAGGCCAAACATGATGTCGCTTTGATGGTTAGGGTGAACTTACGTGTATAGGCCCATATCTGTTTTTTTGTATCTGTTGTGTAACGTAGACTCGGTTGTGTATTTGTTGTGTGCAGCTGTTATTGTTTGTTGCTTACCCCTTCCCTACTTCGTTCGGAATGCGTGAGGGAAACAATAGGAAACGCCACCGACACGTGCTTCGCTTTGGGTATCACCAACTAACCAATCAACTAACCAGCCAGACTTTTCCATTTCCGCATTTATGGTAGGTAGTTTTAGAAATTGTATGTTCTGTTTTTTTTTTCAGGCGACAGTATTAATATTTCTGTAGGGAGTTGTGTCTCCATGTAAGCCTCTAGGTGTATCAAAGGTCTTTACGCAAGAGAATGTAGATGATGTGCACAAGGCTGGTAGAATCCCTTGACACTCCCGGCGACAAACGTATAGATCTGCCAAAAACACGAGCCTCCGTCACTGTATGACGAAGTTGTTTAAGTCTGTGACAAACCTGAAGTCAAATTTGTACACACAAAATGTGACTGCACTTCAGTCCAGTGTATTTTTAATAGAAATACGCCGGTTAGTACTCACAAGCATGGGACTGCTTTTCCGAGCGACCACTGCCAAGGTCAACTGGAGACTTCTCAGTCAGTATCTGTACTTCTCGGCTATGCCTTTATATCTTATTCTTCCAGCTAGAGAATTGAGTTCTGCGGAAACTGTTCTTTTTATATAATTATGAGTCTTCGACTCTGTCTGTCCCTTATGATGTAAGTTGCTTATGCTGATCTTGTGAGGCCACTGCTTTGCTGTATGTTTATGCCTCGTCTCCATTTTGAGTGATAGTTCTTTACTAGTTCGCAGCAGAGCTCTTATACTTTCACAAGCATAAGCGCGCGTCTCTCGCCCAGACTTTGGTTTCTTTCCGTGCCGGTATCAGTAAGCAGGCATAGTAGCTACAACTTTAAAGAAGGAATAAGGATTCCAGTCGCGTCGAAAAGCTCTGCCTCAGTACTTGCCCATCACTGTAACAGCTGTACCTGCCGTAGGCCTAGATATTGGCGAAAATACGGAATCAGTTTCATGATATCCTGTTATATCCACGGCAGTAAACAAGAAACTGACAGGACATTTACATCTTTATGTGCATTTGGTATTCTCTGTCCTACGTTACTCTTAGAATGACCCATGTAATCTCATAGGCATATGTTGCTGCTCTGTGTCTTCCTCATAAATGAAGATTCACTTCCATAATCTGAACGTGGCTTCTCTGGTATGTAGCCCTAGTACGTCTCGTTCCATTTTGTTTTCAAAAATTTTATTTTTTCCCTTTAGTCAGTTGTGGACCTGTGTGTGCAGTCCTTCAACAGTATTTTTATTCGGTTCTTGTACATGGAAGGTTTTAATTTTGGATGCTTTTTCAATAGCGTGACAGGCCCACTGTTAATTCCGTGTTACAAGAAGTATAAGGTTCGTGTTCCATCATAAAGTCGAGCCAAATATTTTGTTCAGCATATGTTGGCAGCCGCTCTTTGCGCAAGATGTGTGTATGAAACAATTCAACTACTGGAGGACGTACCATGACAACGTGACAGTGTGCTTCAGTATGCATGATGGGAGTGCCTGCGTGTTTTATACTCTGATTACTATATAATGACACATGCGCAGAAACCAGTTTTCGTTTTTCGGCTTAGTGGACGAGTCCATGTATTTCTGCAGGAGGTGACTGTTCAGTCGGCTGTTGACAACCGTGGTGGCCGCTTTAGCTCGCAGCGTATATACCAGAGCTGGACAGGCTTTGTTCCGCATTCCTGTGGACTTTACTGACTACCCACTCCAGTCTCCTGTTTCTTCTTAAATTCCCCTCCGCCGCCATTTCTTGTGCCATGACATAGTAATCATATTCCTGCTTCATAAAGCAGTTTTCGGTTTCTCACTACCCACTTCGACGGTTAGGACGAAGCGGGCCGGTTTTACGGCCTCAGCTATAGCCCGCCCTCACTGGTGTCGACCTCTGCCTGTGGTGCCATTTGAAGGGTATAGTTCATTCGAAAAGAGTCAACACGCTGGGTAAGATGTGTCGTTTGATTGCAGCGCCTGTGACAATGTACGACGCATGCCAGGGATTCTGTACCTTACCGGGAATTACTGTCGTCACCGGGTCATATCATACCAAGAGAGCATTTGTAGGAACATTATGACGATATTATCTTGTACTATGACAAATGTAAAACGCAGATGTAAATAAATGCACTCTAAATTAAATTACTTAAATTTTTATTTTTAATATCTCCCGTTTTCTGTACCAAAACGGTGGCGATCACATGCGTGTGGGAAGTTCCTGGAATCATTTTAGGGGTGGAACACTGTGCTTTTGTTTATCATATGTAGTTGTGAGTCACTTTGTATATAAGGACAGTAAATCCTCGTCGAGCGCGGTGAAAACCGTCTACAAGCGTAGCGCGTTAGGTGAATCCGCGTTAGACGTAGTTAATATTGTATGGGCTTAAGGAGGATACGGGAACGTAGCCGTGGAAAGTTGAAGGAAACTAACAGTCAAACGTAAATGCACTCAAGTGTTATTTATTTGTGAACACGCAGTATTATGATGTGAAGGGGTGAGGGGTGAGAAAGTTGCCGACAGCGTGGGATAACGTTTTAGCTGAATAACTGCTCTGTGTGCTAAAGCCACACCGTCTTCAGTTTTGCTTATGTCCCTGTAGCATACTTGTCATACCGCATATAATCGAATTTTTCGCGTTCGGCAAGTAATTGTTCGCATTTATTTTTAAGCGTTACTCGAATCCGCTAGACAAACCCTCCTGGGGCGAGGTTTGCTTTATACTTATTTTTCGCCAGTGTTTTCCATATATACACATTCCTTTGCTTTTGTTTTCATGTCTGGCCGAGTTAATCGTTTTAACGCGTCTTATACCTAGTTGTATCGGTTTGCGGTAGATGGGATGAAAGAGTTTACTTCACCACAGTGCTTTTACTTACTTCATTCAGGACACCAAATTAATTTGCCTACCGCTGATTGCTGAACACCGTAATAAGAAGTAACACTGCTTGTTGTATAGCCGTTGTGCCGGTACCAAAATGAACAGACCGGCCCACAGTGTTGCATTTGATGTAGACATAGCTAGGAATGCCCATCCCAGTGGCCGCGCGGTCTAAAGCGTAGGTCTGCGGCCGAGCGCTTGCTGGGATCGTGGGTTCGAATCCCACCGGGGGCATGGTTGTTTGTCTCTTGTACAGTGTTTGTGTTGTCAGGTAGAGGTCTCTGCGACTGGCTGATCCATCGTTCAGAGGAGTCCTACCGACTGTGGTGTGTGCTTGAGTGTGATCAAGTGAAATTGCAAAACCCTCGACACCTGCTGTGAACAAGTAGGTAGAAGACGGAAGGACTAAGTAAAGTATAACTAGGAATACACGTAGAATTTTTCTACGTTTCTCCACCCGATTAAATACATTCTGTAACCTTCACTAAAATTTAAACATGATTTTCGCGTAATTGCACGTTTAAATTAGAATAAGACTCGAAATTTTTTCTTGCTGCCCAGATTTTCCCAGTGGTCATGTCCGTAGAAAGCACACTGTAATGCGAAAACGCGGAAACACGAACATGATAACTTTATTTTGATTGGCTCGATATTTGAAAATGTGGCAGACTTAGTCTGTTGGGGGGGCGGGGGGGGCGGCTTTGCTTTTTTAAAGTGACATAACATTGGGAAAGAACTAAAATACAACTGCACGTGCGGATATAGCGTTCAGTAACGAGTTTACTTAAAGAAAAATAAACTAACCGTAGACTCCTGCCCCCTACATCAGCTGTCCGACGGCCGTTTCGACTGTCGCTTTCTTTTATGGTGCCATGATCTTTTGATTGCAGTGGCATGAACTGTTTACCGGTGACACAAGACTTACCTCGTGGGTGTGTTTACAGGGGATATGTTAAACCGCCCCTGACAATTACAGCCACATATAGTCGAACTCGGTTATAACGTCATGAAAGGGACGGAGTATTTTGTCTCGTTACAAACGAATGTGCCGGTCCCAGTGGCCGCGCGGTCTAAAGCGTAGGTCTGCGGCCGAGCGCTTACTGGGATCGTGGGTTCGAATCCCACCGGGGGCATGGATGTTTGTCTGTTGTGAGTGTTTGTGTTGTCAGGTAGAGGTCTCTGCGACGGGCCGATCCCTCGTCCAGAGGAGTCCTACCGACTGTGGTGTGTGTCTGAGTGTGATCAAGTGCAAATAAACACCCTCGACACCTACTGTGAGTAAGTAGAAGAGGTGAGGACTGCGAAACGAACCGAAACAAAGGAATGTTGTTATAACTGAGGAGCTTTAATGTTATGGTCAACAGTGACGAATTAATTGGTACCATAGAATATCTGCTCCTGTAGGCGAGGTATTGTATAAATCGATGCCGACATAACCGGATTCTGCTGTACATTAATACCAACGCAGACACACTGTTAGGACACAATATGCAATCACTTTACACAAACCTTGACATGTAAAGTGATTGTATATTGTGTTTTAACATTGTGTACAAGTTTGTGTTAATATATATTGTTGTAATATACGCACGTACACTGTATGGGCAGTGTTAAATTCCCCCTGACAAACTTCGCAGCCACGGGATATGTCACTCTTAAACAGGTACACTATTTATTTGGTGAGGTTTATACTTCCTGTGTCACTTGAGCAGTTAGATATCACCACTGAATGATGATATACTGAAGTTCGCCTTGGTGATAATGAACAATGCCAGGACACAGCGTGACTGCCTAAATAATGACTGCCGAATGAAAATAATGCTGGTTATAGAATAGTACAGAATGTTTGACGACCTGCCAGACGATCACCGAGGATTGCCAGAGATTCGGTGTAAGGCTGAATGATTTGATTCCCGAAGACGCAGTTACCACATATTGCTGTTGAATGGATATTGGAGGACGAGTTAGATGAAGACGGAACTCGCGCAATGCTCAGCCTAGCTACATGAAGTGCTATACAGAGCGATCGTGGGTGTAAGGTGTTAATGAAGTGTTTGCAGTTGGTGCCTCGGAGCGAGCCACAGAATCTCGAATCTGCACGCGAAGGCCGATTCAGATATCACTGGTTCTTACTGCTGTGCACTGACCCAGTTTTTCATGCGAAAGTCTGGCTTAAGCCTACGTATGTTTCGGCATAAATTTTGGGCTGACAGGCAGAAGCTGTGTTTGCATGTTCATTTTCCCAGTCACGCACCTTCCCCGCTCACACAAGCGCTGAGAAGACTTGAACTTGCAAGCTTTCTCCAGAGTCACAATCCCGAAACCATATATTGGAGTAGGTTTCATTTTAAGCAAGAGTGCTCTGTCCTGCCCAGGTATCCGTATTGGCCCGTCTATGTAACTAAGGTGAACTCCAGTTTATGGTATTATCGTTGGACGCTTTGTTCGTGTCTCGAACTGCGGACCGTGGCCGGTTGTACCGTGGCGTGAGATATCCAGTGCCCGAGCTTACAGGGACGGTGTAGGAGCAGAACGAACCCTTTGCACATAATGGGCCGACGCACCTAAGAGGGAAGATCGCGTCTTCGCTAACGCGTAGATGTGGGTATGCCAGCGCTGGCACCACAACTTAGCGCGGGCAAATGGCTCTTAAGTGGATATCATTGATAATATGCGCAAAACAGGAATATGGGATAAGACAGAGTACTAGCGCGCCACCATCTGTTTTGAATTTCCTTTGTCGCAGTTCCGAGGTGTTACGGTAAGAGAAACTTCAATATTGTGAGGCATGACGTGTGCTCTACCAGTCTTCGTCACCTGACTGAGTCACTTAAGGTGACCGGCCTTTAGGTGGACGACCGAGATCGACTTTTTGCCAGGACCGCAATTTTTCTTTTCACGAAGCGATCCAAGTCAGCTCTGGGTCCCACCCAGCTTCCTGTTTGTTTGCTGCCACAGGTAAAATGCCTGAAGTGTGCAGCTGACCCTTGATCTTCGTTTAGCGCCGCGATTAACGGAAAGGTAATTACGTTCGCGCCCCGTATTGTACTTCATGGTGTGGTGCTTAGGCGAGCGCGACAGTTCAGTTGTCAAGCCATTTTCGCTTACAGAATTCCTGCCAGCGGTAACCACTGACGCAAGTGCCACAGCCTGCATACCTTTCGTTTCGTCGTCACGTGTGAAATTCAGCTAGGTACTGCACACATTCTTTCCCCTGATCAGACTTCCATCACAGAAATCCACATTTTCGCATCTGCTGTTTTACATATGACTAATGCATAGTACAGTCGGCCTCGGTTTGACCGTCATGACGAGGGCTGAATATTATGTGTCGTTACAAATTGAGTGTTGTTTTAACCGAGTAGTGTAACGTTATGGTTAAGAGTGAAGAATTAATTAGTATCACGGAATATCTGACGCTATAGACGCGGTGTCGTTATAACCGGGTTCGACTGTATTCCCATTTTGTCTGCCTCATCTCGTGAGGAAATTAACATAACAGCAGTAATGTTTTTTCCACTATTCGTAATTTGAATGCGTGTTGATGTTTATTGTGGTCGAATTTCCGACGCATTTTGAATGTGCCTTTTGAATGCTTAAACAATTTAATTTCGACCTTTTCGGAAGAGATTTTGCCGGCAGCTTCCCTCCCATTTACTGAACGGTTGAGTAGATTTGGGGAGGCTGTAAAGGTTACCGACACAGAATTCAGGCATCAACACTTTCGAATGGGAAACAGACGAACGAGAGTAAACACACCATACTGGAGATAAGATACCTCGTCATGCGTATGGGCACTGTGATTTCACTGCATAGCCAAACACATGCGGATTTCGACAAAAATAAAGCGCAGCTTGTGAACTTTTGTTACAGACGCGCACTTACACAAACGTCTGTGGTGTAGCCTGTTGTGTCTTCTGTTTGCCTGTCATTTGTTATTTGCACATAGACCTGGTTTAGCGCTTAGTGTATATTGCAATACCGCAAAGTAAATAATGTTTTTTCTCTCCGCTGTGTATCTGTTTTAGAAGTACGTATGCTGAACGCATAGTAAGGGCGTCAGTGTGTTTCAAAGCCCTTACAGATTTTGAAGCGATTTTATCTTGCTGTGGAGGAAAGAAATGTGTCCAAATATTGTATGAATCGTTCTGTTCTCACACATTCTTGCTGTGTTTCCCCCGTAATGTGATAGACCAGGTTTTACACCTGTGAAAAATGACGGCTAAAGAAACAGATTCGTGTGCTGTAATGTGTTTTCACATACTAGACGGGAAGCAGTTTTTGAATTGAGTGATAGCATGCGTTAAAACCTGAAGTGATCTATAACGTGTAAAAATGCAGTTACTACCTCGCATGAAAAACGCTCTTTCTCCATACCAGAGACCTGTCAGTTAGTTAGGGTTACGTAAGGTAACTTTGTTCTGAGCATCACGGGCTTTCTTGAAGTCTGACGGTAGCCGGTGTACCCTCCCACAACACTGTCACTTGTTCTGCAGTGTCTGATTTCCGACATATCTGCGCATTTGATTTAAAATGTAAGCCAGTGTAACGAACTGCAAGAGTGTGTAGTATAATAACTGTACAATTTTATTAACTTTCTGGACAACAGAAAACAATATGTGTACCCACTAAATGAACATCATCCTATATAACGGAAATACCGCCTTTGAAAACCCTTAACAGACCCACTTCAGTTTCAAGTACCCTTTTCCATTCTTGTCACACAAGAGGCATCAGCGTGGTATTCACAGTTGTACCGCGCCTTCAAACTTGAATCCCTCATGTGTTGCGGTTACCCGACAGGAAATCGTCTTTGAGGGGTTGATAGTCGCACTGGCTGGCCGCAAAAACTTGCGCTTCATGATCAGCGATTTTCTGTAGGGTTATGTACCCTATATCCGGTAGAACGAACTGTCAAATTGTAGTTAATTGATACGAAGGGTGGCCGGTGTTGTTCACACAGGAAACGCGACGACATTCCACATGACAACGATCTTAAACCTGTCCTTAAATGCATTTATTTTTCAAGCACGCCCTCCCCGTTTTGTTCCAATATTGGTATCTCTCTTGTCGGTTGCTGCGTACTGCAACGAAGCCAAACAATAATAATTACATAGATTTCAGCCTTTTAGACGACTGCGTTCAAATATGTGTCGGGTTTGACTTTTTATGTGTGGTAATCTGATCACAAGTTCAGTACTTCACTGACTGACTGGCGATCGCTCTTCATTAAACGTATGGTTTGGTACAGCCAAACTTCCAGCAGATAGGGATAGTCTCCAGACATGCAGGGCAGTTGCGGATGTGTCCCTTGCTCGTCGACCAGCTTGTGTGTTGGGCAAAGAGCTAACAGCCCGTTACCGTAAAATGTCTTAACGTCACTTTTACAGAGGCCTTGGGATTGGACGAATTTTTTTTTCGTGTGTTTGGGATGACGCTTGAAGAATATGGGACTTTGGCCTAACATTTGGATTACTGTGCGTTTAACAGTTTGTAAGACAGGTGCTTAGGAGGTGGCTCTTGGTGAAACAGGATGGTGGGTGGGTAGAACTAGCGGAGTTGTTACGCTTGGTAGCTGTCATACATCTGTGTCCTTTACGACCGCTGGAATTTTCTGGGTATAGCAGAGTACTTGACCCATGTTGAATATTTGTGTGTGAATTGAAAGTACATGGTTTGAGGCGTAGAGGAAGTTGTTTTTAGTTGCTTGAGTTTCTGCACGAGGTACGTGAAAGGAAGGACAATAATGAAGTCGTGTTCTTCGGTACATTGAATCTAAGAAAGGTCTGAATTGATATAGATGAAATTTTATACTGGGGGGATCCGCACTAAAGGTTGTGGAACGAATTTAATTTTGGTTTTGAGCGGGTCAGTTATGGCTTGTGTACTACTTCCCTTGGGATGCAGAGTGAATTCTATCAGATTTCTCAAAACCGTAAAATTTCTAAAAACTGTGCCCCTCGATATGGTACATAATTTCTAAAGTCACTAATAGAATATTTTAGCTGTAACAACATTAATTAATACACGGTTATTTGTGGCGATTGGGCTACATGTTTCGGCGTGATGTTGAATGCGTCTGTATATTAATTTATGTGTACCCCGAATGGTGGTGCGATCCTTTAAGCCGAAACGCGTAGCCGAGTCTGTACAAATAAAATTGTGTTAGTCAGTGTTGTGCTACATTCAGTATTCGTTCAGTGAATTTATGCAAACACAACTGGACGTTTCGTACTGTGTTAATTTTGCAGTTTTAAGAACACTGTATTCTTGAGTAGTTCATTGCTGATAAATCATGCAGAAACGACGATTTCCCTTTGTTGGCCAAAGACCTTGAGCGATAACAGTAACTGTTAAATATACACAGTTTTTGTTTGACACTTTTCAGTAGGGTCATTGTAAGGGAATTAGCTGTAGAAAAAAATAATTTTTCGTTATTTGCGGTTTCTGTTATACTGGTACAAATGACAACGTATTTATACGTTCGTGACCTTCATACTGTATTATTTATTGACCCTTAAACAATTGGTATATGAATGGAAATGTTTGTAGCGTGTGAGGTATGAAAAATTGCAGACAAGTGCGTTTGCAGTATGTTAACTTCACTGTGTATGCCTTTCCACACTTGTTTTTATTAAATAAATAGTGTTATTCATGGTCATGTTACAGTGCTACAACCGAAACGTTTGCGAAATGTACACTTCATTTGTATGCCTTTCCAAACTTGTTTTTATTGAACAAATAGTGTGATTCAGGGTCATTTTCCAGTGCCACAGCCCAACCTTTCAAGCGCAGAGCTTGGGAATAGACGTAATGTTGACAGAAGATCCCAATCATGAGCAGAGTTCCAAAGACGTGATTTAGGATCATTGTTTCGTAGCAAATGTTTTATATGCAGTCATTTTTGTTCCAACGAGCCCCAATGCTAATAATCCCTTGTGTTATATAATGGCAGCCCGTGCAGTGCACACTGAACCACTCGCGCAGATAGTTTTACCCGTATCTGAAACTTGATTTTCCGTGTGACTACAAACGTACATGTCGCTTGGTTATTTTGGATGACGTAAGGGTCGGGAATCTTGAGAGAGCAATTTTAAGTCTTAAATTATACAGCCGTAAGCCTTAGCTAGCTGATGTTATAGTAGATACCAGCTGAATTGATAATTCAAGTGCATACATAATGCTATTTCGAATTGCTAATTTGACAAAGGGGAAGGGGGAGGGATAAAAGTCTCCCGCAGAGAGGTGCAGAATTGCGAATTGGTACGTGCGCAACGTGCAAGGTGTTGTAAAGTAAGTCGCTAATTCGGACTGATGTGGAAATCCTGAAATACTGCTCCACAAACGATGGCTGTAAACACGATTTTTCTTTTATTTACGCCGGAGTCGGGCGCTGGAATATATGGACCCAGCCAGACCGTGTGGCGTGCTCGTAAACGGTTACGGATCGTTATATCCGGGTCATAGTTTGTACCCTTTGATGATGCCATTACGATGACAGATCAAGCAGGGTGTGATGTACGGAATGTGCAAGGGAGGTGGAGAGTGCATACGGGATTTTGGTCGAAAACGCAAGAAACCGTTTGGGAGGCGTAGGTGTAGATAATAGGTGAAGGTACAGGTGTCCCTGTGCAGGGCATAGGGGCGAATGGAGGTATAGATCAGCTCATTCTTATCCTCGGCACTAGATGGGTGTGATATGCTTCGCGCTCCGGCCGCTTCACCCTGGATAAAATATCGCTGGTATCCCCTATACAGGAGGCTGTTTATGTCTCAGAGCCAGTTTGGATGGATTGGATAAATATCTTGTCACTGCTGGGAGTCGAACCACGATATCTCGGACTCCAGTCTGTGGTCTAATCACTATACCAACTGCGCTATCCCGGCGTCCCAGGCAGGGGTAGTAGGGTAATGTTAAATATGTTGTGAGGTTTGGACTGGACTGCACTGGTTAACTGCGTGGTCCATGGTAGGCTGCAGACGACACGGTAATGAACGCCGTGGTTATATAAAGAGCGGTAAATATCGTGACCGGTTCTGTGCCTGTCAGCCTCTCAGGAAGGGTCCTCGTGTAGGGATAGTTACCTCTGTTGTGATTGTATTGTGGATGTACGCTCTGGTAAATGGATTCGTTGTTATTTAAAATGTCAGAGTTACTGTGCTGTCTTCCGTGCAAAGACGGGGCTTTTCCCTCGGTCACTGCAGGATTTCATCTCCGTTCACTTAAAAGGAGTGGCGTAGTTAAGGCTGTTGCACTCGAGAAGGCAGCGTTAGTATTTTGTATCATCGGGCAACAAAGGAACATATTGTTGTCTCACCGCACGCGTATGCAGGCTTGTGCAGTTTGTAACACTGGCTGTCATTTTGCGACACTAGCAGTAATGAATGCCATTTTTATCTTTCGGTTCTTCTCGTTTATATGCTTGTTCTTGTTCACTGAAAGATGCTTTTCAGTCACAGTGGTTATGTAGGATCGATTGGTAGGAGGATTCATAGAATGTCATTTTCAAATGATTTGGACGTGAGCGTGGCTTCTTTCATTGTAAATTAGGTACAATTAAAAGTCGTCCTCACAACTTCAATATAAAATTAGTGTTTATGATATACAAGGCATATATATTTTGTGTTGAAGTTGTGAGGACGGCTTTTAATTGTACCTAGTTTGCCAATCTCACAGCGGTATGCAGTCTGTAAAAATTATTTCATTGTACTGTCCCATTGTTTGCGAGGAGCGCTTGCATAGTCATGAAAATCCTCATGAAAATGGCTGCCAGAATCGAGTTTCGAATTCAGAACCTTCCCCATACCACATACAAAAGCTGAGCACTATGGTGTTACTACTTCTACTGCTGCTGCTGGTGCTACTGCTGCTGCTGCTGCAGCTGCAGCTACTACTACTGTTCATTGAAAATAGTTGCCTGATCGCCTTGAGGGACACGTTCGTTGCAAATTGCCAAGTATGTAGAAATGCGGAGAGTTAGTGTATATGGGCGGGGCGTAAGTGTCAAGTGTTGGCGGAGGGTGGAAGCCTGTCAGCAAGAAACAAGGCATTCACGATAATGAAAACTATGGCGATAAGCTGTGTGTTACCGAAATGAGTTTTGTTCTTCAGATTGGAGCTCACGGGATGCAGTGAGAACAAAATTGCTCGCCAGTTTCGCAGTTTCACGCGGAAATGAGAATGCTTGTACAGAGTTTCCCTTTTTATTGTTTTCTCTGTCTGGTTTTCTTTTAAGTCCATCTGTGTACGTCACATCGTTTTTGTATTGCAACAGAAATGTTTAATGGGCGTTAATATAAATATTGTCACTTTCTTCGATTGTTCAGTTAAAACTGCATGTTGTAGAAGCCTTTTCTAGTTTCAGTTTCGAAATTTGTGTTGTAAGTTTACACGGCACTTTTAAAACTGAGTTTAAACTCTGAGATTATAAATGTAGTTTTTCAGCGTCGTGGGGTGGCAAGTGAATATAAGTCGGTCTGTATGACGTTGAATGATAACAGTAATTCAGTTCAATTCAGTTCAGTTCTAGTTTATTAATGTGCCAAGTCTACAGCCAGAAGGCCAATTACAGAAACAGCACAACACAAATAACAACGGACAGTGAACAGGACACAAATGAAACAGACACAACAAAAACAACCAAACAAACAAACAACAAAAGAGTATTTAAATAATTAATTAGAAAACCTTGTTATATTAATGTACAATAATGTCACATATAGGTGTGATGATGATTAAATACAGTTCAATTATCATCAATTAATAATAATAATAATAATAATATATAGAGACATTATAATATAAATACAGCGCATTTGGAATGTAAAAACAAAGGTGAAGCCAGTAATAATAGGAGCAACTGGAACCATTTCAAAATCCTACAGAAAATACTTGAGCAGCGTACCAGGAAAGCACGATATCAAGGAACTACAGAAAACAGCTATATTGGGCACAGCACACACACTGTGGAAAGTACTAATGTAGAAGCACTAAAGAGTTTAATATTGAAGACAGCGTTATATGCACCATTAACAGTACGCACAGAATAGCTGCGACACTGTATACCCTAGAAACACGGTTTGTGTCAGGTATGTAAGTGTGAACACCCTGCATAAAGGAGATGATGATGATGATGATGATGATGATGATATAATGCATGGTTTAGAAACCCGTTTATTTTCGACCGTAAAGTCTGTTTTCCTAAGTTTATGCGTTTCTTTTTAAATAATATAACGGCGAAAAGTTTAAAACTTTGTGTTGGTCGTAAATATTAGTGTGTATTTATCAGAAGCTTAGTGTGTGCTCCATGACTGCAGCCATAAGTGTGTGAATGCGAACAATGAGATTTTTGGGAAAGGTGCATGCTATGATACATCCAAATTCCGTTTTAATAATTTAGGTATTCATTAGGAAGGAAGGAACCGGGCAACGTTAACAGGAAGTTAAATCTTATCGCGAGGGTTGGTTTTCCTCGAATAGTATTAATCACATTTGTTCTGTGACACATGACGTGAAGGTTTCTAAAACGTTTCCTCCTTTTGCATGAGGACACAACAGACGGCTAGTAGTTGCATGTTTGATTGAATACGATAAAAGACGGGCCCACATGCCGAGAAAGCAGGAAGTGCCGTCCAGAGTTTACGCAGCGAACCCTCTTGCTGTTATTAAATTGAACGTACTTCAGAGTCCGTATTGCTGAACAGCCGTGCTGATTGTTGCGGACTTTCAGGATGTTAACACATCGTACTGCGTTATTCTGACCTAGGTGATCATGTAAATATTTTTAGGTAATACATTATGCGTGTGCGTTCGTTCATTTATTGCTGGATCATTTTTAACTGTATCAGCTGCAGATAGGCAGATGCGAAGCCCAAATGAGAAAATAAGATGGCGAGGAATTTGAAAGGATATGGAAAATGGTGGCCGCAGTCCACAACGGATAGGATAAAATTCAGGGGCTGTGCAATACTTAACCCTTTGAAGACGAAACATGTCTGTTTTATATAAGGACTCAGTGCGTACCGCGCTCTAAACACCCTCCACTTCGGTTATAAAAACCAGTCTCTTAATGTTTTGTAAGGCAAAAGTTGCTGTTTGTCCTGAGATCCGTACAAAACACACAAACGCAATGTGGGCACCACGTAGAATTTTTTAATGTTAAACCTGGTGGTATGTAAAGTTACCGCTAGGCTTTAAAAGGTTAATATGTATATATACAGGCATTTCGTTATTTAACTCTGCGTAAGCCCGGCGTAAGCGTTGAAGTGATCGGCGCTCGCTCGTCCGTATAGACACGTTCACAGTGCCATAATATGAACCCCACCACGCACACTCACATGTGTGTGTGTGTATGTCTATATATGTCTTAAATCGCGTAGGCAAAGTGCAAAATGAGTATTGGCTCGTGCATTCCTGAGGTATTTCAGGGTGTATACTGCACCCCTGTAGATAGGCCTAGTGCATCAAAGGAGCTAATTTTGGTGGACGAAGCGGCGCTGGTACGGATTCTCTTTTCCCGCGTCATCAATCTACCAGTGCTACATGTCCCTAATTCATTCATCTACCATCGACGCTATACATCCGCAGCGTTGGACAGTGTCGCTGCACGAAATACCTACAGCTGTCTATTTCCCGAACGAGCTTGTAAAGGCAACTAAACAGGCCTGTATACGCTGCCATTGGAATTTGCCAGGGCCCTGAAGAATATGCATGGCCCTTCGTTCTTTCATTTCATACTTCGTGTTTTGATGGACGATTTGCCCGTCTAATTTGTGTGTGTAGGAATTTAATGACGTATGAGTGTTGTCATAGACTTCGTGTGAACTGGCGTGCTTTATTGCTTTTTGACTTGGAACCTGCCGATCTATTTACCTCTGTGTAGTCTGTGGTAAAAATTTTTACTATTATATAAGACAGTAAGAACCATTTTCCATCGGTCACCGCCATCTCTGCTTCTTGTTCTTAACCTTTTAAAGCCTAGCGGTAACTTTACGTACCACCAGGTTTAACATTAAAAAATTATACGTGGTGCCCACATTGCGTTTATGTGTTTTGTACGGATCTCAGAACAAACAGCAACTTTTGCCTTATAAAACATTAAGAGATTGGTTCTTATAACCGAAGTGGAGAGTGTTTACAGCGCGGTACGGACTGAGTTCGTATGTAAAACAGATACGCTTCGTCTTTAAAGCGTTAATCGTGAGAACATCTTCATATCGTAGTTCTGTTGTACCGAAGTACTGAACCATTAGGCCCGTTTTCTGTAGGTCTGTATAAAAGCGAGGAATGTGAATTGGAATGAAGTTACTATCCACTGCTACAGAAACAAAGGAGGATGTAATGAAAATAAATTTGTGGCCGTCCCTATTCAGCGGGAGGTTACCGACCTTCCAGCAAACTCGCCGTAAGATACAAGAGCAGCTTCATCATCAAATCAGGTCCTGGCTGCTCTCTCGCTCTCTCTCTCTCTCTCTCTCTCTCTCATTCTCTCCGTACTGTAGGTATCTTGATTACATTAGGCGAGAGCAAGCGAGGAGAAGAGAGGATGCTGTGTAGGTTTTTGACGCGTGCGTGTGTGGTCACGTTAGCACCGAGATATAAAGAATTGTCCAGGGTTTGCACAACTTGGAAATCTGGGCACAGCGTATGGAAAATTCGCAAGAATTCGCATTTTTTATATAGGTGATTTATTATTCAGTTCAAAAGTAGTTTAGTATCCCGTTCATTTTCCGAAACATACCGTGAATAATCCCTTCTCGTGTACATTCTTTTGTATGTGGAGATTTGGTACATGAAGCAGTAGTGTATGAGAGTTAACAGGCTTACGCTGCTCTGTGTGCCACTTGGCAAAATATGTGTGTGTGTTGATCCTCTTATTATTCCGTAGTGTCACCGTAAAGTGTGAGTACTTCGTTAAAAGCTGTACACGTGTACAGTCCGGCCGAAGTGCCCAGATGTTGCGTCGTTATTTTGCCATCTATCGTTGATCACTTCCCACCGATGTTGCAGTTTGCCTTCTGTATGCGTTAGAGCGTTAAGATTTCAGTCACTCGTCACGCAGGCGCATAACAAACGGTCATTATTCGCCGAATTTCTGCTGATAAATTTGAAGACACTACATCCTGATTTTTTTCTTATCGTTGTGTAATGATTAACGCTATGCACTTTATCTTTTAGTGTGCCCCACAAGTCAAAAGTCGATCTCACGGGTTCAGATCTGGCGGACGAGGAGGCCAAAATCCCGTGCTTATTATTCTGTCCGCAAAAACGGTTTGTTAACAACGCACCGAATTGTTTGCTGCATGAGCCGTTGCTGTACCATCCCTAAAACCGCATAGGCTGTGTTATACTGGACAGGTGTTCAGAAAATAGTGTCAGAATGTGTATAATTTATCGACATTAATTTGTGGTCACAGAACGAAACATAGCCCGCATAATCCTAGTCGCACTCATAGCACACCACATACCAACCTTAACGTAATTTGATGGCACTTCATCATTCTGAGAATCACCGGGCCCACTGAGTTTCAGCGTCGTTTCGTTGCTAAACGCAATGAGTGTGGGAATCCCCCCCCGCACACCAAATACCTGAGTGTTGACGCCTGCAGACGTATCTGCGATAACGCGCGCGTGAACGAACGTTTGGGTCCATTACGTTTTGTACGATGTGCGAGCGGACAGGAAGTGACCAACAGTGTGGGTGAGATAAAATAAGGATCCTGTACAGTCGTGCTAAGCCTTAGCATAGAGGATATGCTGAGTGTGGAAGTTGTTTGTTGTAGAATAAATATAATTCATAAACCTGTCAGTGTGGTGCTAGCTGGTCACCTGCAGGTGTGAGTAGGTCCAACTTGGTAAAAGTCATTTAGGTTTTGTTTCACGTGTACTTAAGACTGTGCACCGTGTTTAGCCTAATGCCACTGTATTCTTGCGGCGTGCTGTGCATTGGTTCACATTGTAGACTACATGGTGCACTGTTTCGGTAGTTACAGAAGAAAGTGTGGATTTCACAAGTGTAGACCTAGTCCTAGCATTTAATGAATCGGAATGTCCATATGGTACTTAACCTGTACACCTCTGGGATCTGGCCAAAGAAGTAAAGGAAATGAGAAGTAACGCCTTTAAATTCAACTTAGGATTTTTTGTGTGTGTAAATAATACAGAGTAGTTGGTAAAGGCAGTTTGTTAGAAACATGATATCTTGTGCAGGCAGCTGCCCCGTTCCTCCTCGGCTTCTTGTTGGTTAGCACTTCCTATTAGGAGAAGGCTAGGATACTTCATGCAGACAGGTCACGACATCGCCCTTCCTTCTCACAATTCCAATTCTGTCGTGTCGGTAACATCATATCAAGAAGAGTCCTCGCCTCCCATCCCACTGTGCAACATATTCAGTTTCTTGTTATGTCTTGATTGGGTTATAATGGCGCTGGCTATTTTAATGGGCTCATTTAATTCTCTTCGGACTGTTTGGGGACCTCTCCGGTAATCTGCCTTCACTTGTTTGTAACTTGTGCACTTGTTTCAAAAACGCTCGAAGGTTTTGCATCAGATTCCTTTCTTTGCCTTCTGCTGGTAGGCTAGTTTAATCATTCTAGCTTACGGAAAGTTGTTCCGATCATTATAAGATTTGGATTGCAAGTTTTCTTTAATTTTAGTACTTGAAGACTTCGGATATGTAGTCCGCTTAAGTGCTTCGCCGAGTTTTCGACAGTAAATAAGTCTCAGGAGATCCCAGTGGTCGCGCGGTCTAAGGCGTGGGTCTTCGACCGTTCGCATGCTGTGATTGTGGGTTCGAATCCTGCCGCGGGCATGGATGCCTGTCTCTTGTGAGAGTTGTGTGTTTTCAGGTAGAGGTCTCTGCGTCGGGCTGATCATCCGTCCAGAGGAGTCGTGCCTAATCTGTAGTGTGTCTGAGTGTGGTCGCGAAGCCTCGATAACGAGGAGGCTCTGACCCTCTAGTGGCTGTAGCGCCATAAAAAAAGCCCCGTAACGTACAGTTTGAGCGCCGTCTGCGACAGTAGGCAAAGCATGCAGTGGTATGTTCTTCGTATGCTGTGCCAGTGACAGTGAGACTATTTGTGTCGGAAATTGTCCCACATTGATATAGCCTTTGCTTGTTAGTGCTTTATTGTCATACGCAATTAATAATGTATAGGCGTCTACATTAATTTTTATTTTCATCTATCCGATGGTACGGTAGCCAGTGAAGTATTGAGAAGAAGCAAGTTTACTGCGCGGTAGGAACAGAATATTTAAATATAATTTTGGTTAATTTTCGGCTGTATAAAGCTGAAAACGCTTTCTCGCCCACATTAATCAAGTCATTGCATCGAGTGAGAGGATGGCTGTGGGTAATAAATTAGGAAGGATGTGGAACGAAGCGGTCGTGGCCTGTTTTAACGTACTATCCCAGCAATTCCGGAGGGCCTGAAGAAACACGTGTAATCGCAGTCAGTCATGTTGCTGGCGTCTTAGCCGAGAAACCGAGTCGCTGTTAACACCTCGCTAATGCAGCACAGGAGTGCGACGTTTTGTTGAATGAAACGGTCAGACAAGGGGCTGGGGTTTTCAGCTCTAATATACCACCACCATAGAATAACAGATGTTTAACAAACAGCATGTTTATTTTAACCTCAGCATGTTTTATGTGAGCTGAGTAGTCTTGTTGAGGTATCTTTTTATGAACATGAAACTCGGTTGTCATTCAGCATACAAAAGTTGGTGTTGCTGATTGGTAGAAATATACTATGGTCGAGTGGCGCACTGTTAGATACAATGAATTTAATTTATTACGATGTGTAATGTACTGCTGCGGAATTATTTTGATCGAAATTGATAATGCTATCCGCGTTACGCATTGCATGTTAGGGAGTTCCTTAATAAATTAATTTACTGTTTTGATATGTTTTCTACTAGCGTTTTAAGTATTACAGTCTGATTAATATTTGTAACAGAACTGATTAGAAGAATAATTTCAGCAAACAGGGGTAACTGTCCTACTGTAGACTTATTAAATAGTATATCTTATTTCCAGCACCTAGCAAAACAGTTTGTGTACAGGTACGTAAAGTGACAACCATATTCTATGTTTGTAAAGGGACACGAGCCCTGAAAATGAGTTACACTACTCAAAACATGTTGAAATTATGATAAATTGTGCTATTGTCAAAATCGTGTAATGCTGCCATGGTGGTGTTACGTATTATTGATGCACTAGCACGATTTTATGGAATTAAACATAAATAAAAAGATAGTGTATACTTAATTTTGGCATTGAAATATATATTCTGTTCATAAAGTTTAACTTCTGCATCTAACGTAATAAAATCGTGGACACATCCCTACCAAATCCAGTCACGCGTGCTCAGTGCGGACACGCAACGCAGCTTTTGGGGCGGCATGGCCGCTGGTGTCTAATGCCATTTTATATTTCACAAATGCGAAGGTTGTAGTCGCAATTGCTGTGTTGGGAGCAGTTTCGTTGTACACAAACGTCTTGCGCTGGGCACTGCAGATCGGCCTGCGATTGGTCTCCGTCGTCACAAAATGCTGTCCTGTTACACAGTCACAAATCAGAAGGGTAGAATTTGATTTTAACTTGATTGTTCCTGGTAGCTGAAGAAATGTTAAAAACTCATGTTATATTAGCAGCTTCTGCAATTACAACCCCATCTTGCGGTCCTTGGAGTAAGCAGTACCACCTGTAGGTGAGGAGTCGTCATCAGCCTTTACGTGTTCGCGACTCATTTGGACTATTCGTTTATTTTTCGCGGCACTCTAGAATCTGAACAGAGAACTCGATTTGTAATAAAAGTGCGCGTATTTTTAAATTATTATCATTCACTGTATGAAATATGGAATTGTTCTAATTCATGAAGACCGTGCTTTGATAAAGTAAATTTTAATAGATTAAGTAAATGCAGTGCGATGAGTACTGTCTATTTAATTTCGTGTAATATTCCTGTATTCAAATCCTCGCGTCACGCCGTTTGAGAACTGCTAACCTACAACATAACACTGGCTTAATACGCATAACGTACTCTCTTCTGCAATCAATCCGATGGAAATTAGAGCTCAGTGAATGGTGCCTTGTAGTGCCGGGTCGGAATATTATTATAAACCGTGGGAAGCTAAGGAAAACTGGACAGGGTAGTCAGTCCTGAAGAGACCCTAGTGAAGGCAGTCATTCTTTCCGAGAAATTACATTTTCGGTTGGAGAAAATACATATTCCGTGGTCATCCTGTTCCTAAAGTCGTTGCACTGTACCCCGAGTGGAATTACGGATGCAAAATGTACCCGGAGTATTCGGCCTAAACACAAGGACGTTGGTGGTCGTACACAAGAAGCAAACAGTAATTGTTGTGGAACAACCGAAATTAAACAATGCATTCGCCCGGGTTTCTTACGATTTGGCCAGTGGTTTCCAAAGTGTGCTCCACGGATCTCAAGGGATCCGCTACCAGTTCCCAGGGGATCCGTGGATACATTTCTTTATTGGCTAATTTGAAGTTTACTTACTTTTTAATTAAAAGAATAACGTTTTGTTAAGAATAATCGTGATACTTTTCTAACTGGCGGTATGTTTATTTCGTATGACCGTTAGAATATCCAATTAAGAAACTCCCTGTACCCACGAAACGAGCGACAGTCAGTTTAATTACGGTCAAATCATGCAATGCATTGTTACTTATGCTACTGCTATGTATTAGTATCTGTATAGAATCAGTTCTGAGTTATAAATTTATAACATTGGTTACCTATCATCCCGACACTCTGCATGAGCAAAGATGTGACGATCATTGGTTATTTTTCGAGGTCAAAAGGGACCGGCGAGCAAAAAGGTCTGGGAAAAACTGGATAGGCTGTTACTGGAGACTGTTTTAAAGTACGAAAGCATCTTGTTCAATAAACAACTGTGAAACAGTAGTAAAGCTTGTAGCGGTCGTGTTGCGGTTTCATTGCGCGGCGGCACTTCGTTGTTAATGATACGGACATCGCGTGTAATGTTGCGTCCCTTATTGTGGATCCGGTGTGCCGGGAGATGTGGATAGCGCAACAGTTTTATGTTTCATTGTAACTTAAAACATAATGATAACATATTTCTGGGCTTGTAGCCAGCACACGTAACCCACATCGTAAATATATTGTACAATCCCGGAGACTGTGTAACACATTAATGTAATTTGTGTTTAGATAAGGTGAGGTGACGGTCCCGTGTCGAAACTTGTGTCGTAGAGGCGTTTAAGGGGATGTGGATCCGTCGACGTTGTGCGCAGATGAGTTTTGCGCTTCGTCCACCTTCGTCGTCATGTTTGCCTACATTTGCGTTGCTTACAGAATGAAAAACTGGGATAATCGTGGGTTCATATGTGGGTTTCTGTATTGTATGTTGTCTTATTGTTTTGTGTACCTGTCTCATTGTTTCGTACACCGAAATTGTTTGCTTTATGTCTTTTCGCTCTTTGTTATTTTTAAAATACTCGTATTATATCGTTGTTATTCGTTTTATGATTGTTTTATTATTAGTATGCTTTGCTTTCTATTTTGTGTTATGTGTTTTTGTATTATTTCTCCTTATGTATACAGTTGTTTCTTTTCTATTTGTGTATAGTGTACGGACCACTGTCACCGGGTGAAAACCCAATTGCAGTTAATAAATATCATATCATAACAACTGCATTGGAACACCTTAACCGTTTGCCGCCGTGATATCGATGGTTTAGTGTACAATTTGATGTTTCCCTGAAGATGACCCAGAAGAGTGGAAACATATAGTAGTGTGAGTGAAAGTAAATAGTGAACATTACAGCGCAGTGTGCATTTGGTTGGTGTTTGAGTGTTTTATCGTCCACCTTGTATCTGTGTATGGGAAGTGAAGCGGGTGTCTTTGAATGTGCTTAAGGCTCGGTTTGAATCATTCCTGGGCCCGGTGCGAAAATAAATGTTGGTCCCCTGCCTACGCATAGTCCTGAACATGCAGTGCAGATAGAATCTTTTAAGAATTTACGTACAAGATGTGTTTGACACAAAGCCTGAATACACTGAGACGTCTCCGTGTGCCTCACAGCCATTTGAACTGGCTGGCAGTTGAAGCTATTAGCGCCCCTGCCTGGAGTCGAACCAGAGAGGTACGTGCGTGCTTTCAGGCTTCCGCTGCAGTGTAGATGAGATCTGCGCTATTCTGGGATATTAGCCAGCGTTGAGTGGTAGTTCTGTACGGACGTTTCGGGACAACCTATTGTCCAATTTTCGAGGGTCAGTTATTAATCCAATTATTAATTAATTAATTAATTAATTAATTATGCGTCTTCTCTACGTGGCGTGGTCCGTCCGTCAGTCCGTGTCTGACAGTATGTTGTGCTCTTCTAAAGAAATTCCGTTTTCGGACCTGATTAACCCTTAGACGCGCTGTCCCCGTTGCATGACGTTGAGTGATGTCACACTTTTGACACCGTCAAATGTCATGGGTGACAGTTTGTGTAACAGATGTAATAACCTGCACGGAACTTTGTGACGATTTTCAGGTGTCTGTTTTGAAATAATTTAATTCTCTAGGTGCAGCTGAGGGATACGCGGTGGCGCTACAAGCTGGAAGGTCGTGGGTCATTGAGATTTTTTGACTTAATCCTTCCGGCCGCACTGTGGCCCTGGGGTCGACTCAGTCTCTAACAGAAATGAGTACCACTAATATCTCCTGGGGGATAAAGGCGGCCGGTGTGTAGGGCTGACAACCTTACCACCTTCATGTGCCGACTATCTTGAAATCTTGGCGCCTTAACCTCCTGTAGCCCTAAGGGCCTGTCCAGGCCTGTAATGGGATTACTTTACCTGTAGGTGTAGGTAAAGGTAAAGGGAAGAATCTGTATATGCCATTAAGGCATATGGGGAAGTGGAGCTGTAGCTCCACTCATTCTTATCCTCAGCACTAAATGGAGTTGTGAGGTCAGTTTCATCTCCCGGCCGGTTTGCCCTCGGGTAAAGAATGCTGGTTGCCATTGGACAGTCTGGGTGGATCCCAGGGCCGGTCTGGACGTTTTGGCGAAGGGATGAATGTTTTGCCGCACCCGGGGTCCGAAACTATCCCGACTACGCTATCGTCGCTCCGGTACCAAAACTTACGCCACATTTCAGTAGTTAAAGAAGTCGTTGCGGTAGTTTAAAAAGCGGTTTGATCAGTGCAGTTTTGTTAACATGTCGCGTAATGACGTTTGTCGGGACACCCATGGTTTACATTTCCTCCAGTGTTAGGAACCCGCCAGATAAAATAACACTTCGGAAATTGGTTACGGGACGGCCAAAAATACAAGACATGGCTTTGCTTTTGTTTCAGGTTACAGTTTTTAGTATAGTGATCAGTTGACGCTTCTAATTGTAAGTGTCCATCCTTCCTCTACTGATATGTTTGTGTCTGTACATTATTCAAAGACGTGCCACTTTTCAACAGTAAAAGAGAGTAAATTAGCCATATTGTGCAGTGTATGCAAAGCATAGCCTTTTGTTACAGCGGGCTGTCAGGGTTGATTAATCACTTTGAGTGCAAAGGGAATGTATGATTGTGTTGATTGGTACCTGTAGCAAAACAAGACGGGGACCCTGTCCAGCTGAAATTACTGCTAAATTTTATTGTATCTCTGTGCTGAATGATGTTACATGTTATACGCTGATAAAGCTCGCGGAAGTCACGTGCGATCAGCCCGTAATGTTATGCGCAAAAAGTACCTATATAAGACACGCCTGTAAGGTGGAGGACTGATGCTTACTGAATCATATCATGTAGCGATGCTGCTGTCGCGGAATTGGATAAGAGAATTCTGTCAACGTTTGTGACATTCACTTTGCCAGTGGTATTTTGGACGTTGTCGATATTGTCAGTGGCATGTGCGATATATCGTACAGCATTTGACATTACACTGGTAGTTCGGGGGGGGGGGGGGGGGGTTGATGACGAGGCTGAGGGATGGACGTCGACGATCTGTACCTTCACCAAAGCATCCATCCCGGCTGTGGGGTCAACCCAGCCTCCTGTTGAGTGGGTACCGGCAGTTCTTATCCCAAGGGTAAGACGGCCAAAGCGAGAGGCTGACCACTGCCCTTCATGCACGCAGAGGGACACCGTTTCCTTCTTATTATCATATGTGAAGATTAATGGCGACGGTTGAAACTAAAACAGGAGTATCTGGATTGCTAGGCTAGTACCCCTGGCGGCCTAGTGACTGATGTACGAGTCCACTATACAGATGTCCAGGGCTCGATCCCAGTCGCCGCCCTAATCATAATGTACAACTCGTATGAAACGGGAGTAGAGTCCGCTCTCTGAACACCGTGACTATAAAACCTCTTACACCAGACGGTGACAGTACCACACGCAGTGCTACAGTAGGCGTCTAGACGCAAGCGAGTGTTTCTGTACGCTTATTTTATACACAAAATTACTAATGCAAAACCACCAACGCATTAAAATTAAGTATCGCAACTAGACAAGCATGTTTCAGCTTGATATATTCAGCCGTGTTCAGGCTGTGTCTGTAAAGCACATAAAGAGGAATTGCATAAAACTGCATGATTATCAGTCCAATAAAGTACGGGTAGTTTTCATTTTATTGTGCAACCGATGAACGTGACATATGTGCGAAATTGTAAAAATTGAGACTTCAGTTTATCAGTTAGTATGTTGCATGGTTCTTGTTTGCGTACTTCATAGATACAGCCAGCACGTGGCTTAACGTATGAAGCTGTAGTTGCGCTGTTTAATTTTTACAAACACTTGCGTTGGCGGTTTGTCGATAGTAATTTTGCTAGCACAAAACACAACGGGATGACCCGCATTAAGTTTATTTGGTCCGATAAACCGTTTCTAAGGAAGCAGTCAATATACCTCGGCCGCAGTGATGTGGACTGTGTCTGGTGGGGTTTCGCTAGTGAGGGTACTCTTCCCTGATCTCTGTTTTATTATGTGAGGAATACTGTGGCATTTGTCTGTTGTATTTAATTGATTCGCGCATGCTTTTTTAGTCTATAACTCATTTCCATGCTTCCGAGCTTGGGTGTTTGTATGGCGTTTGCCACAAACGCATAATGACTCTCAGTCTGTTTAATCTCCAGAACTGGCGGACGGATTATTATAAAGTTTGGTAACGTGTGTGTGTGTGGGGGGGGGGGGGGCTCTGAAACCTGTTGGGCAAATTTACTTTTCACTTCATGTAAATTGTGTGTAACCCGTCACTTTACGCGCATTTCATATCCGATTTATCGGGTACCGGAAGGGGGGCGGCTCGTTGTACAGACATAAACTTGTAGCCAACACAAGCATAAGTTGCAGTTACATATATACAGCGTTTGTTTGGTATATTCTTCTGTATGATAACTATTTAACTACATGCAAGTAGTATGCAATAAAGAGCCGAGCTGGCTTAGGCACTGTGTAGTGAGCAGACCACGAGTTGGACGCGCGAGGAATCGTGGTACATCCCCAGGCCCACCGGCTGTGGGATCCACCCAGCCTTTTATTCAGTGGGTACTGGGCGCCCTCCGCGCCGCGGGGTCTGCTGGTGCCTTACATACGCCACTGCTTCGTGACGTGTACGTGTGTGTCGAGGTGTTTCTGTCAGGAAAGGGAGGCACGATACCGACCGCATTTTACTGTACACTTTCGAAGCGAGTCGACGTGGTGGTAACCAGGGGAGTTCTTGACTCGTAGGAAAACCTTTCTGTGCTCTTTCCCATCGAGAAAATTAGTCTCTTATGTGCCATCCGATTAATTCAATGATAACAGAAACCTGAACCGTATTGACAGTTGGTTGCATCTGTAGTTCTCCGTTTCCTGCTTCCTACTGTCCCATTACCGCAACTGCCCACAGAATGTGAACATTACGTCCCTTGCGTCCAGTAACGGAGACATCTGGAGGGAAACAGAAGCACCTGCATGGACAGGGCGCTCTTTCAGAAACCCGTAGTCTCTCAGATACGTTCCCTGAAGGTTCATAGTTAGCCGAGATCTCGCCATTCGATTCTTTTATAAACTACATGAATCCAATCCGTGTCCTCACAATCCTGTTTCCCTAAGACCCATTTTATTAACCCCCCCCCGTAAGCGTGAGTCTGTCACGTGTTCTCTTCCTCTGAAGGTTTCTAACCAAAATGAATGCATGTATCACTGCTTATATGCATGCTGCTCGCCCGTCCATCTAATCTGTCCTTATTTGATGCCTGATTATACCTTATGCACAGTACAAGTTATTAAGCTTTGTATGCAATCAAATATTGTCATATTAAGTATCCGAATCGATTTGTCATTTGATGTATATATTGATTAATGCACTGGAATCACTGCATGGTTGCCTGTAGCCTATATATCTGCAGTCGCAGGCCGTAGTAAGACTTGGCACGTGTGGTACGAGATTCAGGTGTTGTGGTTCTTTACCATAGCTGCGAAATTTCGTGGATAGTAACAAGATAGGCTGTGTACGTATAACGTAACATTGGGGCGCGTTCGCGTGACTATTGTTGGCGTGGAAAGGCAATAAGTATTAAGCATTATAAATGTCAGTAGCCTTAGTTATCCAGCATGCGTAGCGCATCTTTTCTGCGCAGCATTATATTGTCATCTGTGGCGTGTCCGGCTCAACCATATTTTTCAACAGTATCTCATGAACTGCACGGTTGTCGGGAAAAAAATTATTAACATAAAATGTATGTTTTGATTTTCTCTACAAGTTTGGTCTAAGAAGAATTCAGCGAGATGTTACTATAAATGTACGTTGGTCTTCACATAAAGTACCCGTTATTCTTGTCAGCTTTTAATGAAACTTCAATTTTATCGACCGATTTTCGAAAATCCCCATATGAAGTTTCATGAAAATCCGTCCAGTGACAGCAGAGTTGTTTCATGCGGACAGACGGACGGACAGGCATGACGAAACAGATTGTGGCTGTTGGCAGTTTTACGAACACGCCTTAAATGCGTCGCTGTGGAAATTAAATTGATTTCGTAATTTGTGTGGCACATGAAGGACTACGCAAAGTGGGTTGTAGGTCTGCATAAATAAAAGGCAGTAAAATATTGACGATTTCTGGTTCGGCATATGGCTCCCGGTTATGGCCATTAACACTAAGATAATGTAACAAGAACACGTGAAGCAGCAGAAGTACTGTTGGAGGCGTCTATTAATAGTAGTGTGTTCGGAATAAATAGGCCTACAAATGAAGCATTTTTTATAGGGAGTGCTTAGAAAGATGGGCTGGTACTCACATATGACCGAGGTAAAGGTAAAGCAAGCCCATGTACAGGCCTGGCCAGGCTCTTAGGGCGCCAGGAAGTTGAGGCTCCCAGAATTTCTAGACAGTCGGCACGTGAAAGTGGTTTGGTTGTCAGCCTTACACACCAGCCGTCTTTACCCTCCAGGAGATATTCCTGGTACTCATTTCTGTTAGAGGCTGAGTCGACCCCAGGGCCATAGTGGAGCCGGGAGGATTACGTCAATGAAGAATCCCAATGACCCCATCGGGAATCGAACCCACGACCTGTGACGGACACAAGATAATATTACAGATCAAATCGATTAGAGTGCTTGCGGAGAGCAAAAGAGGATCGTATTGAAAGGAATACTGTGTTACATATCGAAGTATAAAAGGAGTGCAGAGAGACTTGGAATGACATGAAGAGCAGATTAGTGTGTTGAGTGTGACAAGAGCGGCGGCGACGGTGGTCACCACAGTAGTACTAGTAGTAGTAGTAGTAGTAGTAGTAGTAGGGGTCGTGGTATATTATTGTATGTGGTAGTGAACTGATGGTAGTGGTAGTAGATGTGTAGTAGAGGAAACGTGTCCATTTAAACGTCGACACTTCCTGCTGGGGCGAAAAAAAAATTCCAATAGCACAAGTGTTCGATATGTGACGTCTGCATCCCCGCTGACTGTCGCCACTAAATTTGCTTGCGGTCGCAGTTAACCTTGAGAAAAGAAAATAATGCATTAATAATGCATTATTTTCGTGTGGCGTTGATTGTGTTATTCCCACAGCAGCTTCTGTCGCGCTACAATAATAGATTGGTTCCACCGCTTTTAGCAGTTGTTAGTCCGACGTGTATAATAATGAATAAGTTGCACCATGCTCCTTTCTCACGTATGGACGGATGGCAATGCACAGGCCAAGCAACCTAGGAGGACACATTGCCCAGCTGGCCACCCCTGGTTGACGCTTTTGACTGGCTTGTGAAGGGAAGGTATATGAGATAGACCGAGCGAGATGTGTTATTGTTCAACTATCGTTTCAGTTGAATGACCTGGGATTTGGGCGGTCCCGGTGTTTGGGAAATGAAGTAGTAGTAGTAGTAGTAGTAGTAGTAGTAGTAGTAGTAAGGTGGTAGTAGTAGGGTCTAGTGGTGGTGGTTTGGTGCATTTGTAGAAGACGCGTTGGCCCGACGATGCTGAGAGGCGGGGAGTGGAGACGGCGCGTTGCCGAACGATCCTGGTAGGTCACCGACCGACCGACCGAAACTTAACACCACCACCAGCAACAATGACAACAGCGAACGTGTATGCGAATCTGTACGTTGAAATATATAGTTCCCACTTTATCATGCAGGACAGCTGTTTGGTACAGCGGTGTTTGTTTGAACGTGTTACGTCTTTCAACTTGTCAGTTTTGTTTATTAAATCCCAATCAAAACTTCACTTTCGACATCAATAAAACGTGGAATATGTTTTTAAAATAGTCTGGAAAAGAGTTAGGCTATGTAATTCCAATGGCTTTTATGACCGGCGTTTAAACCGTGAATGTTACCCGGAAGTATCTGAATGATATGTTGTTAATTAGAATTAGTTTTATTGTACACCATCTTCCTTGCGCGTTTTTTGTTTTCCGAACTCGAAGGTGGTTTGAAATTTTCTTGACATAATTGATGGATACATTGATTTCCTTTTGGTCCTTAGTGCATAAGTGAAAGTATTTTTTTCACTATATTTTAACTGATTGTTTTTATTCTTAGAATATATCCCGACATTTTGTTCTCAGAAGTCTGATGTTCAGTCTGATTACTCCGGTATGAATTTTGCGAAGTCTGAGTGTTGTTTATACGGTGTTAGCAATAATCACACTTGACCACCAGCAAAAAATGATTTCATAGTTTTTTTACATTGCCTAATGATGGCTTTGCACGAAAGCCGAAACATGCAGCAATAAAACAATACACATACAGTTGTGACTGACGGTTATTTTGCCTCTGTGCAAACTATATATCGTGACAACAGCCGCTGATGTTCAGCTCCGCATGTGTGCGTATGTTGGTTTTGTACATAAAGCAGTCCCATTACAGGCCTGGACAGGCACCTAGGGCTCCAGGAGGTTGAGGCCCCCGGGATTTCTAGACAGTCAGCACGTGAAGGTGCTAAGGTTGTCAGCCCTACGCACCAGCCGCCTTTACCCCCACGATATACCCTTGGTACCCATTTCTGTTAGAGGCTGAGTCGACCCCTGTGCCATAGTACGACCGAAAGGATTAAGTCAATGAAAAATTTCAATGATCCCGTCGGAAACCGAACAGGCGACCTTCCGGCTTGTAGCGGAGTGCCTCAACCAAGTGCGCCACCGCGTACTCCGGTTTCGTAAATGAAACACGTTTTGTCATTGCGCGAAATGAACAGCGTTAAGATACAGTATTAAGACTTGAATAGTTGAAATTGGAGTCGTTGGCTAAAATGACTGTCTAAGATTCCGGCGTGTAAGTGACGCTGCAGTGGGGTAATGTTTTTTAAACAGAAAATGTTTTGTATTAAAACCGGATGGTTAATTGTGTATATAGATGACAGTCTGACAATAGGTCCAAGTACCTGTCGACAGAACAGCAGTGTTTTTCAAGATTTATGTCTTTTGAGATGTGACGCCATGAGAACATCAAGTTTAAACCGCTGGTTCTGTACTACACCTTCCCCGTCCACGGAAATAGTTGCTAGTAGCGTCTTCTTAGCTATGGCTACTCTGTCAAACGGTAAGAGTGGGTGAGTGGAAGGATTATCTGTGTGAACCATAACTAGAGACGCGATTCCTCAAATCCCGCAATGAATTTTCAGTAGGTCGTGGGGTTCACCTTTAGTGAAGAAGGGAGTTGTCTCGTCATGTCTTTCTACCTACTGTCTCTCCCCCCCAGTGGCGCAGCAGCCCCTAGTAGGTCAGGGCTTCCTCATTATCGAGCCTTCACGAACACACTCAGACACACCACACTCGGCAGGACTCCTCTGGACGAGTGATCAGCCCGACACAGAGACCTCTACCTGGGTCTGCGGCCCGTCGCTTGCTGGAATTGCGGGTGCGAATCCAGCAGGGGGCATGTTGATTTCCACAGCATCCTTGTGGGACAAACTTGAAAGATTCAAACATGAAAGTTGTGTCACTTCTGCATCGAAGAGTGCAGTTGTGTTTGATGTTTAGTATGGTCAGGTCTCCTTTCCTTTCACAGGCAGTGGGACAGTTAAACGAGAAACACTTTTTTTTTGCAGTAAAGAAGAACTTCTGTTTTTCCCTCTACTAGTTGTAGACCAAGAATTACTTAAGAGGCATCGATCTCCACCATGCCTTGAAAGAAAGTAATTAGTGGCTTGCTAGCTTCTGCAGTGTATTGTCATTATGAAGAATGGATGTAGTTGTATCCTGAAACATGTTTCCATTACACAGTTTATGGCTTCAGTATCACTCTCCCATTGACAAAACCTGACACTAGGTGCATATGTAGATGTAAATAGACTTGCAGGGGTTGTCCAGAAATTGAGAGTAGCTCTGTCAGACACAACTCAGTTGGTGCCTCCCCCAAAACCTTGTGTTGTTTTGGGAACACCAGGACTAAAATGATGGACAAGTCCAGAAATGTGATCTCAAGCTTCTGCCGCGATATAGATGCTATATCTGTAATGAATGTAACAAAATGAAGAAAATATATTGAACATAAATATTTATGTGTTGTACACATAAGATAGTGATTTGGAGGAGTAGTTATAATAAAGTGGTCCTGAATGAGTTTCAGGTTCTCACGTAACCTTACCTAATCGTGCTTTACCTGAATGTGGAATGTCCTTACTTTAATGTGGAAAGTGTAAAGCATCGAGAAGTCTCTTTACCCTTCCTGAAATACCAACGGATGGTTAAGAGACAGGTGCTGTCAAGGTTTTTGTGTCATATGTACTGCTGTGTCTTATTCATTGAACAATGCATTAGAACACTAAAGTGAGGAAAACGTTAAAGGGAGGTAATTTAGAACTAAGGGTATTCACTAGGGATTATTTAAATTGAAAGCTAAATGAAAGCAAATTAAATTGAAAGCAAAATTCAGCTTCTCCACGTGGTTGTTCCTCTGTATTCTGAACATTTAGGAAATCACTTAATACCCTGGATTGGTCTTTGGACTGAAGTCATTGGCCTGAATGTTGACATTGCTGATTTAAATGTTACGCAGGAAATGATATTTGCGGTCACTTTTTATTATTGCCATCATAATCCTCCCAGGTTGAAGCTTTTGCCATGGACTGTTCTCCCATTCAGGTAAAATGCATATAGATTAAGTGTAGTGGAAAGTCATTTCAAACATTGAATGAGTTTCATAAATCTGGGGAAGGGTGTGGTCCTGTAAAATTTGATAAAATGCAGTTTAAATCTAAGCACTTGTTGTTATAGGATAATGGTGATTTAAGGAGTATGAATTTATGTTTTAGATGGTCGAGGGGCCACACGCAAGAAACGAAAAGTGAGTGGTGCAAGTGGCTTTTCTGGTGTATCGGTGTCACAGCTGTTGGCACAGAGGGAACAGAACCTTGCCGCAGGAACACCTCCTCACGTTAAAGAGCCTGCTGGTCGGGCACCACAGGTCAGTATAAGTGTGCCAAAGACATGACTATTGAAGTTCAGCTATATGCACTTAACTTTCAATGAAAACATGTACTTTGTCAGCAGTTTTGAAATTGAAAAGTGTTCTACGGACCAAGTTCACTGTTTGGTTTTTGTCACATCTTGCAATAAACTCTCAGAAATTTAGGGATAATTGGCTTAAGGAGTCATGTGCCCCATTCTTTCAGCAGGTCTGTGATGATTAATATTACTTCCTTGTACTGTAAAGTTGACATGCCATTCTGGATGTCTTTATTATTTTTAAATCATACCATTCAATTATTGTTTGATGATGATCACAGATAACTTCCATGTAACAGTCAGGAAAGTATATCTTCTTTTCTGTTTCTAACTTCATACAGGCAAGCACAACTTATTTTTCTTAGTATTTATTACCACACTGCTACATGTTTCGGCCTAAGTGGCCCTAATCAGGCATTCAAATATACAAGAAAGGTGTTTAGGGTAAAGGCCTCTCCATATTACATAGAAGTGGGTTATTTACAGTGTATGGCCCGAAAATCTTAGTAATATAAAAATGACGTACATATGAGCTTATGAGGTGAAAACAACACTTGCACAACTTTTTTGTATGATTTTGAAGTGATGCATGGTCATCATATTTTGAGAAAGGTCGTGCTTTTCTTCATGTACTCCTGTTAGTCATATGCAAAGCAGAAGAATGGAGGTTGCTCGGAATTATGTTTAGCTTTTTGGTTTCAGGGCAGTATCATTTGAAGAATCATTGAGATTTGGTATGGATGTAGACCATACATGTACCTAAAAATTCTGTATGAAATGTTGTTTATAAGGTAACAAGTAACTTGGCAGTCTTTCAGTTTATGTGCAAAAAACTTAAGGAGAAAAAATGTTTACTTGAAAATTAGTTTTCTCAAAAATAAAATAAGTAATGAAGATTGAAGTCTGGGATATTATGGCCTGTCAGTGGGTAAAGTGAATGTACAAAACATTGCTGAGAAGGCCTCACATCTCACAAACTATATACTGCTGATAATATTAATGAACTGTAACACATTTTTAAAAAACAATTCTAGTTGACTCGGATTGGAACTTATGACCATATGCATGTGAGTGCAGCATGCTGGCACATGGAGCTAAATTGCTGCTGACTCTTGGGTTTAAATTCACATTACCTAAAGGTAGCTCTGTGTCTTGCTAACATTGATAAATGTTTGGCGTGGGAACAGTGTTTTTTTGTTCTAACAACCCTTACATGGGTCAGGGAGTGTTTGCGTAATTGAAAGCAATGGTGTGAAATGTATTGATGTAAACTAAAATGCACTCTCTTTACATGTGGCACATTATGGTTTGGTCAATTTTCAGTTTAGCAAGGGCATACGAAAATCGTTAATGAAACTTTTTGTAAGTTATATTTTAAATGTTGTAACTGTTTTTTTTATTGTTAAAAATAGGGCTTATCCAGTAGAATGTACAAAGTCACCACATTATATTTTAGTGGTCATATTTTCAGCACTGTGTACCTTGTATATTTTGTATGTTTATGACTTATTCCACACCCTACCATAATTTTAACAAACTTATTGATCCATGGAATATGTGTGTGTGTGCGTGTGTGTGTGCGTGCGTGAGAGAGAGGGAGAGAGAGAGAGAGAGTTGTAATCTGTAGTTTTCATGTGCCCCTGACTGTTGAACACATCATAGTGTGTTGGGCCATTTGTAAATAGCCTGTAGTTTATTTTCAGACAGCACATTTTGTTATATATTTGCTTTTTCCTGTATATTTAAAATTAATGAAGATTTGTGATAGTGAATTGTTGGGATGACAACTGTGAACATATGACACAGGAAACATTAGATCTACTGACGTGACAGGATGAGGGTATGTGCATAAATGATATATTTTTCTAATTATGTACCTTCCATTGATACAGAGTTGGAGTGGAGGACAGTCTTCTGCTGGAACAACTCAACATCTTCATACAAGTGGTCCACAGATACCAAACAGGGCTCATTTTCCACCACCAAACTTTACTCCTGATACTAATGTTATTCAAGGAGTCAACACTTCTCCACAGTTACTCCGTTACGCCACCCCAAATGGAGGAGTCACATCAGCCATCTTGGGTGGCAATATCATGGTCCATCCAAACACCTCAGCTGTCCATCTGAGCAACCTAACACAGCATCAGCAGCCACAGCAGCAGCAGCAGCAGCAGCAGCAGCAGAACTTGATTGGAGTTGCAGGAAACACTCAACCCATTATGAGCCTTCAGCCTGGGAATGCAGTGTTGGAACAACCCAGTACACAAAGCAGCAGCAGTAGTGTGAACACTCAACAAGGTGGAATAGTCACAACTGGTAATGCAGGTATCTTATCAAGTAATGCTGTTAATCCTACTGTTATGAGTAGCAACACAACCAATGCTATGATGATTGGTAACAGAGGGAATCAAGTTGTAATGAGTGCTGGTGGAATGATGGTTCACAGTGGAGGAAATCCTGGTATATTGTGTCAGCCTCAACAAAGGGTACCACCTTTGAGTAGCACCACTGATGAAATGCACAATGCAAGTGGTGGTGCCATCACCAGTAATAGTAAGGCACTGCAGCAGCAACAGCATGTTATGTACTCAGGTGTCATTAATTCTTCAGGTTCCGGTCAAAATCCTCAGGATCTCCACCTGTTAAGGATGCAGCAGCAGCAGCAGTTCTATGGACAACCACAAAATCAATATCATGTTCCACAGCCTCGGTTAGAAGATCAGAACAAAGTTCTGATGCAGCAACAGCAATCTTCTGCAGTCCAGAATGCTAGGCAGCCACAGCAGCATCATCAGTTTGTGTCTGTACCATGCAGCAGTGGTGTTAGCATTCCAGGACCTGGTAATGTCTTTGTTGATCAGTATAATAGAGGGCAGCAGGTAACAGGGTCACTTCCTCAACAACAGCAGCCACAGCAGCAACAGCATCAAAATATTTTGCAAATGCCGCAGCAACACCACCATCAAATGCTATCATCAGGTTCAGCTGGCAGTGCTGGTATCATGATGATGCATCAGCAGCGAGCACCACCATGGCAGCAACAAAACCGAAACAATGCCAGCAGCATAGGTACTGGAGCAGCAATGATGGCAGTGAATCAGCCACAATCTAATGCCTTGCCACCTCCCAGCACTTACGACCGTGTTCCTCCTCTGCATCACCACACACCTCCACCACCAGTTTGGACAGAAGAAGTGTCAAGGAAGAAGCCTAAGGGGTCAGGAAAGGCTGGTTCAGCCAATAGAAAACAGAGATCATACAGCACCGTTGATCATCATCAGCATCATCGTATGGGTATTGGTGGGATACAAGGAAGTGGAGGACCTACACCCATGGATTCTCATGCCCCTTGTCCAAACATTGATGTTCGTCAAATTCCTATAGAACATAACCGACCTCCACCATCTCATCCTAATAATAGTGATAGCTCTAATCCTAATTATGTGGGAGGAACCAACCCTAATGTCCCATCTTTTATGGAGGATCCTAG
This sequence comes from Coptotermes formosanus, assembly GCA_013340265.1. Lineage (NCBI taxonomy): Eukaryota > Metazoa > Arthropoda > Insecta > Blattodea > Rhinotermitidae > Coptotermes > Coptotermes formosanus. The sequence goes on from BLKM01008175.1 coordinate 712,509, forward strand.
TGGCTATCTAGCACAGCAGACTGCATTACTGAACAGCACCATTTCACGTCAGACTGGTGTTGGTGGCCCCAACTTTCTGTGTCATAGCCCAGTTCGAAATCCCATAACTCCTGACCAGCAGGTGCCAAGTCCTCAGAGTGTTGCTGTTAATCTTCCAACTTCCTGTTCATCACCAACAACAGTTGGTGTTCCTCTTCCCAGTAATGTCCTTTTACCCACCCCAAAAGTAACCCTTGGTTTTACCTCAAGGACAAATTCAAATATTCCTGTACCACAACAAAACCTCAATGTTCATGCTTCAGTTCCAAACCCAGTAACCATAACATCACATCATAGTATAGGCAGCCCTATTTCTACAGCTTCGGTAACCATGTCATCATACACTCAGCCCCAGAATCAGGGCTCAGCAATGCTTAATGTTGGCATACCTGACAGCAGTGTACTGCCTGAACATAGAATGGAAGTGGGAAATCATTGTCAAGGTTGTGGTGTTAGTGCAGGCTCATTGCTTCCTGTTTCTTCATCTGGAGGCGGTTCAGGTGATAATATATTATTTCACCATCAAATGCAGCATCAGATCCAACCAGTTATACAACCTGAACACACAAATTTGAATTCTGGGAACCAGCGAGCACACCAACAGCAATCACAGCAACAGCATAACATGTCAAGTGAATTTAAACATTTCCATGTGCAGCTTAATTCTGGAGGATCACCAAATGACAATGTAGTTCAACAGAATTCCAATAGTGGAACTCCAACACCTAACATTGTCCAAGAAGAAAGTCCGGTAACATCTTCAACATTTGACAGGTTAGGGAATCCTGTACCTCAGCATCACCAGGTATCAATGACATCTGACTCAAGAGGACCAATCCAAGGGGGTACTGTTAGTACAAGTAATGGTTCACCCGTGGAGACGTACAGTTTACCACAGCCAGAAGCATCACCAACATCATCAACACCAACTTCGGCACAGAATTGCCGAGTCCCTGACACATCTTCAACATCAAACATCTACGTTTCTTCTTCTTCGTCATCTCCATTCACAGTACCTAATGTAAGTCCACCTGGCCTTTACTCCTATTCCAATCCATCACAAGTACACTTTCAAGCTCCTAGAAGTGAGAACATGGTCGCCTGTTCCTCACCAGGCATACCCAGCTCTCCTGTTATGAGGCACCCTAATAGACCTGGTGATAACTATTGCCATCATGTACATGATCAGACAAGAGGCCAGAAGTTCACAGTCCAGTCCTCAACTGTGGTCACAACAATGGCAAGCGGCCATACAGTGAGCAGCAACACAATAACCTCAGTCCTAGCGGGAAAAGCAAATACTGCAACTGTGTCAGTTGGAAATCCTTCAGCACCAACAGCCAACACCCCACCCACATCTCTAATACCTCAGCCTGCACCACCAGTGTATACAAGTCAAGCAACCATGATGACCATACCACAGCCTTCTGCATCAGTTCCAGCTGCACATTCACAAGGCTTGCAAGTTGCCACTGTGTCCAAGTCGCCATTAGAGATGGTTCAGAGTGTTGTGAGCAGTATTCAAGTTCCTCCACATCAACAGCAGCAGAATGTGATGGGCACAGGGAATGGAGTGCAGGCACCTCAACAACAACAACAACAACAACAACAACAACAACAACAACAACAACAACAACAACAACACCAACACCAACAACAGCAGCAGCAGCAACAGCAGCAGCAGCAGCAGCAAGCAGCAGCTATACTGAAACCCCCTGGGGCTCCTCCTGGACTGCCTCCTGGACACATCCTTGTCTCAAGTGGTGGTCAGTTGATAATGGCAAATGCTGGGAATGTGATTACCCCACCAGGTCCTACTGCAGGCTTAATGGCTCCACCACCACAACCACCTCCCCCTCACTCTATGGCAAAACTTGTCAGCCATTCTTCTATGCCACCTATGTCAGTGTCACCCATGGTGACAAGTGTAACTGCAGCAGTTACTCAGGTTATTCCTGCTGTTGGAGTGGCACAGCAAGTCTTGGGCCAACCTACAGTCTTAGTGAATGCTTTACCAGCACCCTTACTTATCCAGCCAAGTGTGATGACTGTTGATGGGATGACAGGGCTTAATCAGAATGCCATGCAGATTCCTCATCTAGCAGTTGCAACTGGAAATGTTATTCATCATTCTCAAGGACCAAACAATGCAGGGAATGGAATAGGGCAGTTGCTGGATACCATAAATCAAGAGCATCCAGGCTCTAGAAATTCACAGACCACTTCTGGGTATGTGCGTCATACACCTCAGCAAACATCTCTGCTCTCACCCCCTGAAATATCGCATCATTCTTCCCCAACACCTGGCAGTGGGAAGAAGAAAGGGGGAAGTAAGAAACGAAAGGTGTCTCCCCAAACTGTTGCTTCCATGTTACACATAGCATCTCAGCAGAACTCCCCAGCTGCTGCAGCTACTGCGACAGCAACTGGTATTGTCATGCAGCAGCAGCAGCAACAAAACTTTCCACAGCAGAGTTTCACAATGTCTGGTCCACATCAGAGTATAACAACAACTGGTCCAATGCTTCAGGCACTGACTATAGTTCCTGGGAAGGCAGGTGCACCTGCTCAGATTCTCATGAATGGGCAACCAGGCACTACTACAGGACATTTTGGAACTCAGCAACTTATCGCAGCATCTGCCACTTCACAGCCTCCACAACAAATAAATCTTCTTCAACCTGTGAATCTCTTGAATGGTGCTGCTGGCGTTGTTCAGAACTTCCCAACATTTCAGCAGTTCATTGTCCCTAGTTTGGGAGGAATGGTCATGGCAACTGATGGAACCACTACCCTCCTTCCAGATGCCACCAACCTTGGGGTTCAGTTGCAGCTACAGAATGTCAATGGTCAGAATGTTCTAACTCCTGTTCAGAGTCACGGAGGAACTGCAGTATTTGGTCATCCAACTGGACAAAGCATTCTTGCAGCAGGTCCTGCAGGCATGGTTATTCGCACTCCAACTACAGGAGGTAAAATGGCAACAGGACCAATGTTACAACAGCAGAATGGTGGAGCACCACAGTTCTTGACAAGTTCTCCCAATGGAGGTCAGTTTCTTGTGAATGGTACAGCAGCCTTTGGTGGGCAGCTCAGTCCATTGGTAGCAAATGTCAGTCCTAATCAGCAAATGTCTTTCACAGCCAACAGTTCTCCTGTAAGACCGGCCACAGGAACACACCAGTCTCAGCAGGAATTCGTACAGTGTGGACAGATGGGGCAGACATTGATGGTTCCATGTACAGCTTCCACAACTCAGAACCACCAGAACACTACGGTAGTGCAACAGAACACCACAATTGTACAGCAACAGACTACAATGGTGTCCAACAACCAACAACTTGTTACAACTCCTCAGAACTTCCCATCCAGCAACACCAGTAACACTGTAGCATCAGCTACCACCCTAAATGTAAACCAGCAAAACTTCATTGTTGGGAGCAGTACTGCACAGTGTGTCCAGGATAAGATGCAGCCAAGTCCAGTCCAGCAGGACAGTAGTAGTGTATCATCATCACCTCCACCTTCCAGGCAAGCCAGCCAACCACCTCTGATGATGAAACACTCTGTTTCGACTCAGACTGCCATGAACCAGAGTGTTCAGGCATCCTCATCCCCGTCAGTAACACCTGGATCACTCGTGGTGACAACTAACAACACATTTTGTCAGACTTTGACAGCAACTTCATCTGGTGGGAGTCCACCTGACACCACAACACACAGTCCAATAGATCCTGGAGGTGGGGGAAATAGCAGTGGTGGTAGTTCTGATGGTCATTCCCTGACACCATCTGCAGACACTACCACACATTCAACAGGTGTTGGAAGTACTGATGATGGTCTATCATCTCCTTCCCCTTCTTCGTGTCCAGTCACAGGCTCTTGTGGGGCTGTTAGTGCTAATGGAGAAAGTCTTCTAGGAAGGCAGCAGTCCTCTTCTGGGTTAACAGTATCTCCAATGCCTATGGTGCATTGTGTGTCAAGCAGTAATGAGCAAGACACTTCTGGTATAGGAGACCAGACTGAATATGAGTGGGGAGTAAGTAGTGGGAAGGGTATTTTTGTGAGTCCAACTGTTACTGAAGGGGGTTTCGGTAGCAATGCATCAAGTCCACGCCAGACTGATTACCCTGGGAAGTATGTTGGAAGTGATGTGATGATGAGTGTGACAGGTATGGGACATATGATATGTGAAAGTGAGAGACGAAAAAGTGTTGGGAATATGTATGTGGAATCCTCTACAGTTGCTGCACTATCATCATTTAGTGGGAGTGGTAGTGGTGAACTTCTTTCCAAGCAGCAGCAAGAAGCTGTTGTCAGTTCAAGGCAGTTGTTTGAGTACAATAACAGTGACGAGAGAAGAGTCATGCCACGGAGTAGTGTGAACTCTAAGCTCTGTAGCAGTAGCAGTAATGTGGAGCTTGTTACAGCAGTGGCAGAACGTGGTGCAAAGCGCAGACACAGTGATGCCCAAGTCGTCATGGAGACTCATCCACATGATATCCACAGTATGGAGGAGGATGATGAAGGTAAAGTATGCTGCAGTGTATAAATATCATGTAGTGGTAGCATGCTGATATGTTGATGGTAATCTCTTAACATACAGAATAATAAGTACAGTAGATTTGATTATTTCAGGCTTAATGTGGTTATATTGTGTTGATGAAAATCTCATTAATTCATGAAATAAAATATTTAACTTTAAGGGTGGGGAAGTAACATACATTTTGTTGTTACATATTAGTCAGTATTTTTAGAATTTCTAGAACAAAATGCATATGCATAAAATGAAGTATTGCATGATGGGAAAAATTTTATTTTTTATTCTTTAAGAGTATTGTGGTCCATTTTGGATGCTTCTGCCACATTTACTTCTAATTATAAACATGGTACAATCTGGGGGGAGAAGTTTAGGATGTCCGCTGTCATTATGTCATTTTTATGAAAGATATTAAATTTTAATGGATTTTGTGTTGTGGTTTGTGTTAATATTTTCCCTTTTGTTTCAATTTACATTTCATTTAAATAATATTTCTTATCATTTCTCATCACATTATATTACATGCACATTTCTGCAAGACAGACCACATGTTATGGATTAATGTGATTTCCATTCATTAAAATCAATGTCTTCAAAATTTCAGTTGCATTGTACTTGTATGTGTGGCAGTTTTGTTTCCATGGGACTTCAGGTATAGTTGTCTAGCCTTAATAGACATTGTTGAATATTCACTTATGTAATTAAATTCATTAATGCATAGAAATACTTTCCTTTTTATTATTTGTAACATTATATGGAATTGTTTTATTTCTTATCTAATTTTGATTGTTGTTGTTATTGATGAATTTTCAATTTCTGTGCATGGCATGAATTTGTAGGGGCATCTGTTGCTTGTATGATGTAATGTGCATTTTAAAGGTTTGGGTTAAGTAGTGGATGAATTTGTGATGGAATGGTTGTTGAATGCATATGTGTACTTTGTCTCAATCCTTACCTTGCTAGATGCACAAAATATCTTTAATCGATGCTTGGTTTGAGGTTCTCACAACCGTGCTGCTGAAGCTTCAAGTCTGTTGGGATGTGACAGTGCATCACTGGGCAAGCAGTTCTCAACATTTTGAAGGCACCACAATCCTTTGAAACACTGGGAACTACACACACAACAGCATAGTGTCACATCCCAGATTTGAATCTTCATCTTTAACCCATTCAGGTAGAAATACGGTGAATGTGTGTCCTCTAAAGCTGGAATCCTAGCAAAATAAGGCATTTCCTTATATTATTACTATTATCGGGTTATTTATTTATTTGTGTTATTTATACAAATAAATGTATCCATGCTATTTTTGATGTCATATACAGATAATGATACTTGTTGATACGTATACTACTTCTATACGTGGACATTTACTGTATCAGTGACTGTCGCAGGGTATTCACCTTGATAATGGAAACAGGCAAGATCTGTGAGATGTCAGCCTCAAACTGCCATGGGAAACTGAGATCATCAATAGCATTTATAGGCCATACAGCTGTACATTATCGCAGGCGCTTGCTAATATTGTCTCTTGACTAAAGGTTGTGAACAAAAGTGTTAAATGAATTTGCCCCTGAACTGAAAGAAACAGTTGTTTGATTCTACCTTAATGGGTTTATGATATATCTGGAATTGCTGTGTTTTGTCTGGAAGAAATAATTGGACATGGCAAACATTTGTTGGCATCCTGTGTATGTTTGGAAATCATGCATGTTTTATGCTGCTGTATCAGGCTTTTTCAGTAGGCATTTAGCATTTTGCTCATGGTGTAAAACAGCACAGACTTTCTTTTCTACACATCCATTGCTAAGCATCTGTATCATGACTGAACTGGCACACCCATAGGTTTTTGTTGGTAGGGTGCTGATCCAGTGTTCATATGCAGGAAGTAAGAAAGTTTGTGCCTTAAATGTCATAGTTTATAGTAAAATACGTAATCTTGAAAGCCTCAAGACTAACGTACATACTCGTATTTTATCGCACCCACTGTGGTGATTGCTGCAGGCTGGACAGCCAGGGTTCAACTGCCAGCACAGAGAAGGATTTTTGTCATTAGCACCTCACTCAGAACCTCTCCTGTGGCACACATTTGTTCTATCCATTGGATACCAGGAGGACTTTATCCATGGGTAAATTTGCCTGTGCTGTGAAGCTAATCACTTATCTCCATTTGGGGCCGAAGTTACAAATGTATGAGGCTATACTTCCACTTCTCCATATGTGTTCCTGACATTATGCTTAACAAAGAACAGGAACACCTTTGCCTTTTTGTATTACTGTTACTACAGATAAGTAAATACATCCTTCTGCTTGCACTGTGCTTGTTAAGAATGAACTAATGCCCCCCTCCAGGCACAGGCTTTGTAAATATCCTCATATTTACTGCTCTGCTGTCTTTCACAAGGATATTTCTGATGGCATTAAGCATCATTTTGCCTTTTTATATATACACGCGTGCGCGCACACCATGTTTGACTCAAGAGTGTTTCAGTTTTCCTTTACTTAAGTCTTTCCTTAATTCTTTGCATCTTGCAATGATCTTCATGCATCAGGATCTGATATGCAATATTGTTATGTATTACACTTCAGACTTGTTACCTCGAGGCTTATCATGGCATTGTTATCTGTGATGCCTGTTTATAAATATTCTCAAAACCAGTATTTTCTGCTTTCAGATTTAACTCAGTATCATATTACCTGTTTATTTGATGTACTGTACTAATCTAAAAGGCAGTCAAATATTAAGTGACATGTTTAATAGTAAGTTAATAATAAATGTAGTGCTGCTGTCAGATATGCCATCAGGAAAGTCAAAACTGGGAAAGGCTGAAATTCAGTGGCCTGAGTCATGTACTTCTGTATGCTAATAGTGATAATCTTAAATTTTGAGGGAGGATGTACGTAGCATAAAACTAAATCTGTAAAATCAGGATTCTTCCTGGCATGTAACAATGGCATTGCTTTGTTCCGTTAAAGTACTGTATCAGAACACAGTGATTATGTACTGCCAGATATAGCATGAAGGAGCTCTTTGTTTTACCCACAGAGTGTATTTATTTTTCATATGATCCTCAAAATAATGAGTGTTTATTTTCCTAGAGAATGTTAACTATTTGGTTTTTATAATGGACACTTGTTTTCTGTGAGGTGGAAACTGAATTCTTAAGTATTGGGAGATGAACTTCAGGATTGTTTGATAATCACAGCATTGCAAAATTGCACATCCTTGTTTCCCATCATCATTGTAATTAAATTTGTGATTATTATTGTCACTGTGCTTCAGTAGCCAAATAGATTTAGAACAGAAGGGTGGAACACAAAAATTGGTATATAATAGTCTATCAATTTAAACCATTTCCTACAGGTTGAAATAACTTTGGTGTAGATATCGCATTATGTTTGCATGACATCGGAACAGACTTGTGATTGATGAAGGTAGTTCAAGCAGACTGGTTCACATATTCTGTGAAATATTTGTGGTTCATAAGAAACATAAAATATGTCAGGTGTAAAGTGCATTATGGTTAAGAATCTGAAGTCTTCTGGAGTGACGTCAGTTTGATTGATAATCAGTGACCACAGTTGTTGAGGATCTTTTCTGCCTCCATCTTCGGGACAGTCCAGCAAGACTGTTCTCAGACCACCTATGCTACCTACCTACCTACCTACCTACCTACCTACCTACCTACCTACCTACCTACCTACCTACCTACCTACCTACCTACCTACCTACCTACCTACCTACTAACCAATCAACATGGTGTCATACAACATAAGATTTAACAACAGTGGTGTGAAAATCTCAAATTGTGTATGGTATGTCTGTTTAAGTTATCAACAGTGAATGCTTATTCTTGTCCTCAGGAAAACGATGAGTTTTTATGACAGTATAAGCATAAAAACTGCAATTAATTTTCTTTACAACTCAAGCTGGATATCTGTGTTCAAATTAGACTCATCAGTAATGTGTTATAGGAAGTAGGTCATTAATGTCCTAACTCAGGCAAGAAAAGCCTTCCTTGCTCTTTCTGTAGAGTAAAATTAGTCTGTAGAAACTGCTTTAGAAAGTATATGAGGTTTTTTTTTCCCCTCCCCACACAGATGATAAAGTCAGGTACTACAGTCATAAAATCTTCACTTGCTTGGAAGGTAACAGGCATTCCTGTTGTGTAAACTGTAAATTGGGCTGTGTTGTGAACAGTTGGTGTATTGTTTTGGTTTGGCTTATCAGCTTGTGCACATGCATATACAGATGTTGCATTATATTATAATTTTTGTTAGTACAACATGTTGGGAATTGTTAGAAGAATGTAAGTTTTTACTGATCATATCGTATCAGTATATTGAAGTATAGTGACAACATATATGTGCTTTGGAAGTACAGAGAATTACAGAATCATGGATAAGATTCTGGAGGGAGTATTTGCAGAATTATCATAACAAATCAATAAAATATACGTCATCCACCTTGAAAGATTAACTAAGGGGTTGTGCAGTTTTCTTTATTGTGTTGCCAGACCTTCTGAGAAAAACCACATCATCCAAATGCTGAAAGCTGAGATGAATATGCCTGTTTTTACCTGACTTCGCAGTTGATATATTACAGAACTCAACATAGCTGAATGTTGACGGTAGTTAGAATGATCACCAGTGATAAAGAGCATACACAAATTTCCATGCCATCAGAACAGTTTCAACTCGATACTGAAAGAGCAAGATATAATACAGTACATGATATGCCTAACTGAATTATAGGCACTAGTCATTTAGATGTTCTATGTGCACAAGTTTACCTTAATGAAAGTTCTCCAGAATTAGTCCTTTATAAAATAAACTGTGAATAACACCATATTTAATTAATTAAATTCTTTACCTGTTACCTAAAACACAAATTCTCATTGTGGTATATAGTTAATAGCATAGACCTTGCTGTTCTTTAGCCTTGCAAATTAGGTGACAGTTTTAATTGGCCAGAATGATTTCAGTTCATATGAATATTTTGAGGGCATGCCTATATTATAGTTTGTGATATGTTTGGCTTGTTCACATTTCGTAGAACATGTAACAGAGGTTTATATGGTGACTGTGGTGCTCATTTCCAGTACTTAGATAAGAACTTACTAAAAGGAGAACATGTATTACTCAGCAGTAGGAAATATGATCCTCGTGTTTGCATTTAACTACTTTGAATGTTCATCTTCAGAAATACATAATGTATTCTCCTTTTTTAATATCACCTGTAAGTTTGATTCTCTCTGTGTGTTGCATAAATCAGCATTTACTTATACAAAATTCTCAGTAGAAGTGGCAGGTTGTTGGGTACTGAATTGTCACCCATTGTGAGTTCCTAATCCAGGAAACAGTGTTGATAGTCAAAGTTACATGTTCAACAATGCTATCTTCAATATATGCTCATGACAATATTTACCCAATTTGTGCATATGTATTAACAGTCTTGTATATATGTATTATACTTGTCTGTTGTGATGTACATGTAAGTGACCATTAACATTGTCATTGCTTGATGAGGTCACAGGTCCTCTACAGTATATTTTTGTATTCTGTGTAAACAGAAATTACTGAGTGCAGTTCTGCGTTGTGGACAACTAGCTACAAGCAGGCTAGATTGTGACACTCCTACCATGTAATCCAGAGGTGTTCAGGGCTAAGCGTTCCAGCAGCATTGATGAAAAATGGTTAATTGTACAGTAAATATGTGTTTAGGAGAGTAGAATCACATTCATACTTTGTAACATAGAAGTATTCAGCATTGTTTTGAGACTAGCCATGTGCTTGTCATATGACATGCTGCTGTTAATATTCATGTGCTACTCCACTGAAACACCGTAACTACAGGATCCAAATGAACCAGTCTGTGATGTCACACACAAACCAAACTTAATCATAACTGAAGGTTTAGCTGACGTGTGGTGATTCTCTTCCATTGCACCACAGCCTCATGTCACTGGTAACCATGGAAATCAAATTGTGACTCAGTCATTCACACCAACGGTATTGTTCAAGGTCCTTAGTTTATCTGCTGTATAGCATTGGTCACTTCACAGACTATTTTGCATGGTGGCAGGCAGCACAGCAGTTACTGCTGCTCTACACTGCTGTGAGTCAGGGTTCACACATTTTATTTCAGTATATTACTGTTAATAATAGGTTTTTACTCAAAGGTGCTGGAAGTGGTTTCTTTTGGCTTGCGAACATGTCATCACACCCAACAAAGAATGCTGTTCATTGTTCATTAGGGGTATGCTGGTGTAATTGAAGACACTACATCCTGTGTGAGAATTATTACTTTGTCCTTTCACATCTGGCAGAATTAAAAGCTGCATTTATTCAGATCTGGTGAATGTCGGCGCCACAACTTCACTTCCTATTCTGTTGCAAAAAAAACTGTAAACTACTCATTGAATTGCTTGCTGGGTGAGCTGTTACACTGTCTTGCTGGAAAAGGTCATAGGTTTTCTCGTGAGTGGACAGGTGACCAAACAAGATTGGCAGTGGATGTATAACACAACATAGTGGCACGTTTGTGTAACCATTGTTGTCATTGAAATACAAGAGTGAGTTTCCTTTGTAGTGGGATGTACATTTGCCTCTGTCAGCAATATATTAAATATTAAAAGCATGGCCATAGAAATGCAACAGTGTGTTCTGTGTATTGTTGCATTACATGTCACTGCTAACAATATGAAACATGCTAGGTCTTCAGGTAAAGTGCCCAATATGTTTGTTCATTTTTAACCAAATTTGGCTTTCTTGACAGACTTTCATAAAAATTCCCAATATCAAATTTTATTGAAATCTGTCCAGTGGGAGCCACATTAATACATGCGGAAGTACGAACAGACATGACGAAGCAAATATCCACTTTTTGCAGCTGTGCAGAGATTGCTTAAAAATTTTGCCAAAGTGTGTGTGACATATCAGTGTGAATTTGTGGTCTCACAAAAAGAAAAAAAAGACACAGTAATCTTGGTTGCACCCACAGCACACCACACTGCAGTTACAATGTCATGTAATGGCACTTCGCTGATTAATATAGGATTTTCAGCAGACCAATACCAGTCATTTTCAGAGTTCGCATATTCATTGAGATTAAATCAAGCTTTGTAGCTAAACGGAACAAGCATGGAGTGTATTTAAGTCATTCATGTTTATGGCAAAGCTTCCTGTGGGGTCAGTATTTAACATATATGTTGCACAGAAACATACAGTGTTGCAATCGACTGAAGACCGTGTCTTCACAACTACGGACATGTAACAACAGTCTCTCTGTATCATATCAGGTTTAGGCAACTTGGTGAGTAAGGCACATTCGATGTGATAAGGTAGCCAGCAGGAAATGACCGATGTTGTGGAGTGAGACAGACTAAAGGTCCTATGTAAACCACCCCCTCCAGTGGTAGATAAATGAAACACATCTCATGAAAAAATATCTAGAATTAACTCTGATTCTTAGGAAGTCTCTTATTACGACACTTTTTGTAAGTGTTCCATCATCTGCCAAAGACACTTTCTTCAAATATGTGCCTGGAAAAATAACCTTTACATTTTCTTAGCTTCCTTGTGTAATTACAACATAGATTTGACCATGTTCAGCTATAGGTCTGGAAAAATAAAGGCCATCTGAGGCCTTTGCTGTTCTGGGATGTTACGAAGCATTGATTGGTAGTTACCGTCATTGTGGGACCTGTAGGCTGTCCAAAACGTCAGTCAGCAACTACCAGTTGACACAGCATAACACCACAGAAGAGCAAAGACCTTATTTACCTTGTGACAGGAGACTGAAATCACAAAAACGCCAACATGATCAAAGTATTGTCCTCATGACTTTACTGACAGTCAGCAAGGCCAGAAACACCAAGTACTTGTGACATCTCATGGTGAAGGGAAGAGAACTTTCACTCGGTTCCAGGTTATTGTGAGGAGTTAGAATACTTGCTGCAAATTATTATCTGCACATTAATAAAATATGAGTGAAGTCCTTTAACCAGCACTCTTTTGCCATTCAGTGACCCCTTTTTGGGATCCAGATTCATAGACAACATTTTACAAATACCCATTTTCAGCTTCAGCAAATGTGACATCAGCCCAGGTCAACGTTAGTGGTTAGGGAATTTAATGGTAAAGTGAGTTTCATCGTTTGGATCACCCAAAAGCATCGAGTCCACACTAGAGTAGAGTCCTCTTTTCTGGAAGTAAGCTCTAAGATCTTCAAATTCAGTTCCTTCACAGTCACATTTTTGTCAGCCTAAACTCTTTTATCATCGCTATCCATCAGAATTTGATCACCAAAAATGGTAGTGATTTTTTCCATCACCTTCAACCGAAGCATGATTCACACACACGCACGTGCTGGCACGCCAGTAATATTCATGCCCTATTGCATGACCTTGTTCATGGATTCACCTTTATTCTCAAAGCAAACCTTACATTAATCTCATCAGGGTGTTGCCATCTGGTTGTACAATGTTGTAGTATATGCTCATCTGTTCCTTCAACCTGAACTTGTATCTTACCCAGAACACGCACTGTCCGTTGTATCACATCCTTCATGCTCAACTGTTTCTTCAGTCTGCACATGTACCCGATAGAGAAAACACTCTATTATAACACTAGAAATCTGTCTGACATCGGGGTGTGACTGATGCCATCACAGAAGGGTATTATATAAGCTAAACGGTTGACACAATTGGCATACGCAGTAGACTTATAGTGTCATCAGTGAAATGATAGATGAGTGACAGCAAGGGAAAGACCAGACTGAGATAACAGCTTCTTTGTCTGTATTTCTTACTTGCAGATTAATCTTATTGTTATGGAGGAAATGAACACCGCTGTATCTTTTCCGTGTTAAATGTGTTTATAACAGAGAGTTATTTCAGTCTTCACAACTTTTGGTTTGTAGTGTGTAGGAAGATACTTCTTCTGATTTGCACTTTGTTTGTTACTTCATTCTTAGCTGAGTAACTACTGTAGACCCTCGAAGTAATGGGTCTGTTGTATGCGGATTTCGGAAATAACGGACGAAATCTGTTGGTTCCAGAGATTTTGTCCGCAATGGGAATATGTTAAATTGGCGGTCTTGATTAATTAGCGAACCGGCCGCTACGTGGCGGACACGGACGTGTGCTCAGTCTTTGCTGACGGTCGCGTTGAGGTAATGGGTTAGTGCTCTTTTCATAACCTGGATCATGGATTTATTATGTTTGTCTGAAATTTATTAAATTAAAATTAACGATGGCATCAAGACAAAGTGATAGTGCTAACAGGACAGCTGTGTGCAGTATTATGTGTATACATTAGTGTTGCATACACAGTACTGCATTAATGTTTGGCGACTTTTTAGGTTATATACATAAACAGTTCGGAAGTACTGGGCAATCGGCGTTATCGGACCATCCGCGCACCCTGTTAGTCCGTTCGTTCGAGAGTCTACAGTATTAACTTCTCAAGAAGTACTCTTCGCCTTGGAGTTAGTTATTACTTCATTACCATTTTCTACATTTGTTTAGGCCTGAGTGCAAGTATATTGCCTGAAAAGGATACAGGTGCTTATGTATGCAAATAATCCCAAATTGCAGGCAAAAGAAGCTAGATAGACTGTAATAGACAGGCATGATCCACATGCATAATTCCTGCCGTGTACGGGAAATAATGAGATGTGGTTCACGCAATTGAAGGAAATAGGATGAGAGGAAATTAACATAGTTAAGGAATTTGCAGTCATCTGTTTCCACCCAGAGTCTTCTTCTGAAGTTCAGATGTTACTACAAATTCCGTGTGTCACCAGTGTCATGCCTGCCTTACCCACACATTTTTGTATAAATACTCTATATATGTGTATGTATTTCAGATAGGAATGTTTTATTTATGCACAGAGACACATGCTACCGAGATTGACAGTTGGCTGTAGATAGTTGTGCTAGAAATAGTGAAAGTTCTGACTGTTTAATATTGGTTTCAGTTATGCCAGTACCCTACCTAATACAGTACTGACATGATGAATTAGCCCTTATCACAGACATGTAGAGAATCATTGGTTTTAATGGTTTGGTGTACAGCCATTAATCATTTGTAAATATTTGTATGTCATAATACTGTAATTTAACAGTATCTTAAAGAAGCATCAGTCATATATAAATATTCTGGAGGTGAGGATTTAGTGGTGACGTACCAGTCATTAACTGAAAGTTATAACATGCGCAAAACAGCATTATTAACACAGTTGGTAAGATTGCATTTTGCTCTCTCACACACACACACACACACACAAACACACACAGTATGGTATCAAATATCCACTGAACAGTTCCTTTCACAGGGACAGCATTTAACTGCTTTCTGCAACTTAAACAGAAGTAGTTTCAACTTGATGGACATAATCCTGTTTCACTTCCAGTAATCAATAAACAATCAATTAAATTATCATAATGTTACTGATTCTTTATTGAGAAGTCCTTTCAGCACTGATGCAGTATGCTAGCTCACCTGATGTTACTGTCCTTGCTTCAAGTGTGAACTAACCAAAAACTATCTGAAAAATACAGGAACTGACACATGTTGTAATATACTTTATTTGTGTGCATATATGGAATTATGTTATTTTATTTAATTGAACTGAATTCTGCACTGAGTTGCGCTGCACTCTGAAGGTTTTGAGTCTTCTGCAAAATTGTATAAAAGGATAGGGAAATGGATTTGTATAAATAGGTGGAAGGGTAATACCTGGTGTGGTATATGGTGTACAAATTAATGTCTGACAGGGTAATTATTTGTGGTCTGAAGAAGGTACACATTGTGAGAGAACATTTCCTTTGACATACAACACTACATTACCATTATGTTATGCAGAGTGAGTAGCTAGACACGAGATATTTATCATCTCTGTCGGTAACTACTCTTGGCGGGATTTTCTCATCTGTGCAAATTGACCAGTTGGGGTTAAACATTCTGTGCCAGTTTTTCTGTACGAAACTTTGTGACTTGAATCTAGTGAAAGCTTAAAATTCCTATGTTTCCTTCCATGCCATGAATACATTGCTGATATAGAAGGTAGTGTAACGAAGTCAAACTTACCTGCTGATGGCAAAATGAAATTGTTTTCAGTGTCCCTGAAAAATGCTGTGGGTTATTTCTGCAATTTAAATTACATTGATAAGTATGAAAATTACACAAATTTTACAATCACAAAGAAATTAAGAGTGGATTAAATGTGGGGGATTGTTGATACCATTCACTTCAGAATCGTTTGTCTTCCCATCTCATATTGAAACTACATGACAGAATGTAGAGAACTGTAATCAAACCTGTTTTGTGAGAGAGGGGTGCTTGGCTTATCACCTTTGGGAGAAGACACAAGTCAAGGGTATTTCAGTACTGAATGCTGGAGAGATTATTTGGAGTAGAGAAGAGAGAGGCTGGAAAGGGAGGATGCAAAAAATTGCTGCATATTGGAGGGTTATAATAAATACCCATGGCTAAATAACAAGCTGTGATTGCTAGTACATGTAGCAGCAGTGGGAAGTGCATACAAATGTTTTGCTGGTAGACCTGAATGAAAGAGATTATTTAAGAAAAGCAAGGCAATAGGAGCAGTAGTTTAAATGGTAATGACGTAAATCCAGGTTACACACATGTCTCATGTATCTGGTGTGTAACAGTTTCATAGTCATGGTATGAGTTATCAATAAAATTTGTAATATTGCCCTGTATTATCGTTGTAAAATTATAGTCTTGTAAAGTTTCAGGATGAATAATTCAATAACAATAAAAGAACAACTGCATAATGACTCACTGAAATGTTCAGTGACAAAACTAGCCTTGTTTCTTGTTCAGCTGCTGTCATGACTGGCAAAGAATGCAAAGAATGACACATCACATGTCACATTCAAGACAAAACCAGACAGGACTTGTGTCCGGCCATGACATATGCAGCTGAGTCATTGGCACTGAAGTCTGTTATTGGAGTTCCAAATTGTCAGACTGGTCTTGGCTGGTCTACTTCAGTGAGTCCACACCCTGAGAGGAAGCCATAACCACATAGTCGTATCCCATTAGATAGTGCCACTCACCACATCTTCACCGATACTCCCTTCATGAGATATTCGTATTATTATACTTTGCCTTTCCACCTGACATTCACTGTGAACGTGGCAAGTATGTTGCATTCTGAAACATTAAAACAGTTTCAGAATATGGCATGGCTAACTCCAGATGGTGAAAGTAACACAGTTGACTCAGGCTGTGAAATGCAAAGGCTAAGAATATGAATTTTGTGTGTGTGTGTGTGTGTGTGTGTGTGTGTGAGAGAGAGAGAGAGAGAGAGAGAGAGAGAGTGTATGCGCGAGCGTGTTGAAATTTATCTCTAGAGAAATTGTCATATGTTTTGCTCCACTGGTTAATTAGTTATCACCATGAAACAGAAATATAAATACAGTTGGCATCATTGCCATATCCATTGTAAAAGTTTTCATATGTGTTATACTGGTATAAAAGTAACATGGTTTTGTATCAAGTTTCATCAAAATGCATCCCTTGGTTAAACTTAAGAGTCGGCTACAGACATGTACAGTTGGACATGTGGGCATGTTGATGCCATGAGGGTGTCTTCTTTATAAAATACGCACAGTTGACTGAGATACATTTAATATGTTGTCTGCAAGTATGCGTGTGTGATATAGTTAATGGTTATTGACATTAGTGCATGTTCTATAATAATTTAATAATAATGTGGGGTTCTGATTTTAATTATATTTTAAATTGTGCCCTCAAAGGGTCCCATAATGCACTATTTGGCAGTAGGTTGTGTCACCAGGTATTTGCCTTTCTATTTGTAGTTTTAATAAGAAGAGTGACAAAACAGTCAGATCTTACAATTTAATGTCTTAATCCAATTGTGTTTTGCTTGAAAGCTGCTTATTGAGCATTGCTTGCTTGGTTGATCTACCCTCTTGAATGTGCACATGTTTACACCTCTACTACCACAGCTGCTTATTGGCATTGGACTGGATTGGATTTGGTTGATGATTACTGCTCGTCGCATCCTTATATTTGTTTCCTGGCTCAGTACACTGCTGGTTGGACGGTATCATACTTCTACTAAACTCAAAACGATCAGCTTGGTTTGGTTGGATTGAACTAATGCGTGTTATAGCTGAAGCACGGTGGTGGCCAAGTGGGGAAAGGGGTCAAACACTTGGCGGCTGGTGTGAAAGGAAAATGGTCAGCTATCCCCTGAGTTTGTGGGACAGGAGATACTCATAATTTTTAAGTCCTTTGATGCTGCAGTTGTCCTTAATACATAAATAAATAAATAAATTTATGATGCATGGCAGCCCTGCTCATCCATTGTTTTTGTGATGTTTATAAATATGTGTGCTACTGAAATTAATTGAAGCAGTATTTTGTTGTTTATTATAGGGGATTGTGACGATTATCATGATGCCACAAAAATGTTCCATGAATGGAAAAAAGTGCTTACACTGTAGTCATTAATATAAAAAGAACCCTTGTTGGGAAATTAATGGCTGAGTTGTTTACAGATAAATTGTAAAAAAAGAAAGGAAACAAAGGAAGAAAGACACATAAAGAAAAATAAATTTAGACTTTAGTTTTCATGGTTTTGACACCATATGGGTTTGTAGGTTGACACTAGTCTTTCAGAGGAATGTACTGTGCCTGTCTACAGGGTTTAAGGAATTATATCCAGCTAGAAACTGCAGTGTGTGTCTGGGCACAGTTCTTCAACTCCTGAAGATGGAGGCGGCAAGTTACTCTGAAATGTTGGTGTCAGTCCATGAACCTACACAGTGTCAAAACTTAGCAAACTCTCATCTGAACATTACCCCATACGAAAGCCTGAAAATTTGTATAAGACAAAGATTATTTAAATATCACTGCATTGGTTTGTTCTGTTTGAATGCAATTACTCTTTTACGTGACAGTTCCAGATTTTTAGAAGTTACAAATTAAACTTCATTTAGCAGTGCCTTCTACACATATTTGGGTATCAGTGATGTTTAGGAACCAGAATAATTCATACTTATAAGAGACACATAAATACAAGTTGGTAAAATTGTAGAATGTAGGAAGGTCATGTTTGGTTGGAACTTGTCAGTTTAGCTTACAGTTCAGTCATGCAGACAAATTACTTGTATTCACTTCAGACAGATCTCATCTGCTATTATTTGTAGTTTGCCGCATCCTGTCGTTAATGCAGGTGTAAAAGTATTTATTCATATTGTGTGTGTTTCAAGTGATAATGACTAACACAAACATAGGTATTTAAATTTCATTAAAAGTTGCGTTGCAGACAGAGGACTTGAAAAAATTTGAGATAGAACTTGAGTCAGTCAGTTTTTATTTTTATATGCTGTTGGCGTGAAGTCTGTAGAAAGCAGAACTTAGAAAAGGTAGACAGCACTTAAGAATAACTGACTGACAGTGTTTCTTGTCCCCTAAAACCATTCATACCAGGACCTCAACTCGCTTGCTCAGAGTGTAATACGAGCTTTAGCGAGGCTTGACTATGGACAACGGTTGTTGCACATACAGAAAACGTTGCGGAGGAAGGTTCTGGGGCCCTTTCCGAGGGTGACCTTGTCTGGGGGGCAGCTCGGGGATTCCCTGCGTGGCCTGGCAAGCTGGTGGGACCTGTCACCGATGGGGACAAAGTTTGGGTGCGCTGGTTTGGAGGGGACCGAGCCCTCACCCAGGTCCCACTGCAGTCCCTGAAGACATTGTCGGAAGGGCTTGAAGCACACCATCGAGCAAGGAAGAAATTCAGGAAGTGAGTCAGCTTTGCCTTACACTTCACCGGCGATATGGCACAATTTTTCATTCAGTGCTACATGTTACGAACTTCGTACACAAATTTATTTTGATGTTACACTTAACTTATACAAGTTTTATCACCTCCACGTGCTGCAATCTGGTGCATAATATGCCTGTCTTGTATATATCCTGAATGTGTTGGTTCACAACAGAAACACTTACTTTGACTGTCATATGAGGTGTCAAGGATTATAAGAATGCTGTGAGGTTGTTAAAGTGTAGGCCTCCTATGAGTTGTTGCTGTGACTGAGTAGCTACCACTACTGCAGGTATGACTGTAGAATAACCAGTGCAATTTTGTATTGTTCTACCATATAAAATTTTCAAAAGAAATTCCTCCTAAGCTTCTGTCTTCTTGGTGTTCTGAAGTCGTCGACAGAGCAGAATACATTTGGGATTTTGTAGTTGGCAGCAGACCTACTGTTGCTGGTTGCCACATCATCAGCATAATTTTAGCAGCTGTATAAAATTAATATGTTTTCTACCTACTAATTGCTTGCTTTCTCAGTGTCATGTGAAGGTTATTTCATTTGACCCTATGTGCATTGTTGGTATACATGTGAGTGAACAACACATTGTAGATTTTGGCAGTAAAGTAATTGTATAATATTACAGTTACTGAACCAGTTGCCTTTTTTACTTAAACTATTGAATTTGTACCTAACCTTTTTGCTGGCATATATTTTCCAATTGTGAAGTTTACCGTTTGTTACTTTTGAGGAGAAAATTGAGGGCTGGTGTTATTACCTGTTAATTTACTTGGTTTTTGGACTATCATTTATGTTGTATTCCAATACATTGTGTTGTTTTCAGAATAGTAGATGGTGGACCAAGTTAAAGAACAAAGTAATTCTAAGTGTAATATACCATCATCAAAAACCCTTTAGAAGTGACGTGTCATATAGGTTAAGAAGCCACTGGATTTAAATGACAGTTGAACACTGCTGGAACAACATGTACTGTGATGGTATGGTTAAGGTAACGTTTCAATTCGGTAAAGTGACTAGCTGCAGTCTGAATATCTGCCTGTTGCTTGTGGAAATGTGTATTATAGAGAACAAGGCAGAGTCACAAATGTGGGCTATGTACTGTCATTCAGTGGCCATATTATTAGAGTTGTAAACCTATTAGTTGTGCCACAGAGCATCCTGAAGAAAATTTTAAGTCTTGTCACTACCAAAGCCACCAAACAAACAGTCACAAAGGCTGTAATGTTGCATGAGTATTTGTTCATGAATGTAAAACATGCTGCTTGTACTACAGTTTTAGAGTGGCTGTGGGTGCAGATGTCTTCCAATGTTTAAAAATACATTTCACAATGTAACAAAATTCTGTAATACTGACACTACATAGTTTTGTGTGGTTTTCTGAATGGCATCAATATCGGAAGTATTTAAAGGGCGATTCTGTTGATGGTTTCTCCTCAAGGACGTGTCAAAGACTATAACAATTCCTGTTGGTTACATCACACAGCGCACTGTTATCGTACGTTACCAGTTCAGTAGCATAACTGATGCTGCTTGAACTCAAGACTGTACTTTTTTGTAGTTGCACGCAAAGGCAGTGCAATTTTGTCATGTTAAGTTTTTGTTTGATATTACAATTATTTTCTTGGAAACATCTTTGTAATTTCATATCATGCAAAGCTAGTAACAGGAGTGTTGAAACATTAGTCATTAATTAAGTAAAATACTATTGAATGAATGGTACCAGGTTCCACAAGCAGGTCTTTTAAGGTCAAATATTTGTAGTTGAGCATTTTGACCGAGGTGACTTCTATCACAAAGCTAACACAACTCTCCTGCCATGTAGTTTATACCAGAACACTTCAAGGGTATATTCACTGTTCACATTTTTATTTATAGTCACTCTGTACTAAATGTTACATGTTTCATTCCTATAATATTTTGTTTTATATTGTTTTTGTAAGTGCAGTTATATTGACTAATTTCATGCACATTTGAATTTGCAGGAGCCGTAAACTAAACAGCCAACTAGAGAACGCAATTCAAGAAGCTATGCTTGAATTGGATCGTATGACAGAACAGCAGCAGTCAGCAGCAGCTGGAACAGCACCTGTGGCTGTTAGTAACGAACCAACTGGGCGACTGAGGCGAAGCACACATCGGTGACCTTCTCCTTCACTGTCTTATTTTACAGCTTCCATCCTAGTGTTGCATACCATCCCCTTCTCAGACAGTCCATATTCTGGTATGTTGCGATTATCAGCTATTGCTCTTCCATTACCTTTGAATAATGATTTATAAGTTTCAAACAAGGATGTAACAGCCTATAGTTCTCATTCATTTTGCAGCGTGCTTCACTTAAATAATGGCAGACATTATCACAGCTTACCAGAATAAAAGAATGAGTTGATCATCTGTAAGTGAATGAGCACTATAAAGCTGACTGTTCAATAATGCTATTCTTCAGATTGTTCATTATGTTATTAGAGCAGTAACATGTACTTTGCTCATTAACTGTTTAACTGTGAAGCTGTTAGTACTTCCTGCATGTCACTTTCAGAAAGTGTTAAATTGTTTCATATTAGGTGGAATGAGAGCAACATAGCAAGTGGCAGATGGATTTACAACCACTTGTGTTAATGTGAAGTGCGATGGTACATACAATAACCACCACTGAGCTTTAAAGAATTGGAAATGTATTAGGTGTCTTTCTTCATCCTGGTGTCCTAAAATAAATTTATTTCTCACAAGACATATAACCTGTGAAAATCAGTTTGACTGAAGTATTAAGTTGTAAATAGTTTTTTAGCACAAGGATATTAAATACAAAAGCAGCTTCATCTGATCAAGTATTTTTCATTGCCATTTCCAGGAAGTTCTTTGTGAATTTCGTCGGCAGATGCATATAGGTAGTTTATATTGGAAAAGCTGTTGAGATCAAATAGTTTGATTCTAGAATTGGTAGGTGATACTTTTTACCGTTGATCATAATGTGATGGGTTTGCAGCAGACGGTTATCCTTAGAAGATTGAACCTGATTTGTCAAGTAAAATGTTTAAAGTGCATTGTATAATACAGTGTTGTATTTTGGCATGCTAGTTGTCTTCATGTTGCTCTCATTACAGTCTCCATGTATTCAACATCAATATGTAAGCACATTTTAAACTCTAAAGCTTGTATATAGTAACAGTTGTGGCATAATGTCAGAAGTTCTTTTCAAATTACATTTTACTTAGAAGTGTATTTCATTTCTTGAAATTTCTGAATTTAGTAAACAAAATATGTAGTAACCCATATGACTGTAGGATGTACTATAAGTTTAAGCATGGTTGGAGACATTGCACTCCACTCCTTTTTTGTAGAACTTAGTAGCATTCTGATTTACTTGTTGCCTATGTCAGCTGTGTGAAGTAGGACAGCAGTACACTTGTTGATACCCCTTTCAGAATTATGTAATGATGCTGAATTTTAAATCATCACCATATCACAACTAGAGTCGAGAAGTTACCAAATTATTGAGCGTAGTTATGACGTGGGGGTGGCATGCATGTTATGAAAACACCTTTCAGACAGTTCCTGTTTGCCCTAAGCACCTTTGCCAGTGGGTGTGGTGGTCTTGGAAGCAGTTCTGGAATAGCTCTCTTTCAATCAAGCAAAGAGTATCTGTCATAGTGGCCTTGACATTCTCCACATTGTTGAAACAGTGACCAAATAACATTTCTCTTCACCAATGCAGACAGAAAAATTTGCACATTGATGGTGTTGGGATGTTTGGAGCAGTGCTTTTCAAATGTGGTACATGGACGGTCACCTGGTGGTATGTGAAGAAACGTAGGAATTACTTTTTTTCAATAATTAAAATTTAGAAACGTTAATTGCACTATTAAAATTGTTTTAATTGTGTTGAGATATAGAGAAAAACATTTATAAACTGTATCTGAAGATACTATTTTATTGTTTTAATACAAGTACAAACTCTCCTCTGTCATCTAATCACATTAAATTAGAAGAGTATTAACTGCAAAATGTGAGGTTTCCACAGCATTGTTGTTTTGCTGGTTGGCAGGTTTGAAGTCTTCTAACCTCCCAACCAGTGAAACATCCCAGAGGACCAGTATCCTGAAAGCAGGCATTTTTGCAGTACCTAATGTTATGCATAAATGTTTTGTATTGTGATAGTGGTATGTGTGCATGTTTTGTATTGTGACAGTGGTACATGAAGAAAAAGTTTGAAAAGCTCTGGTTTGGAGGATATGGCACGTGTGGTAACACAGCAGTGCTGTGTATCAGCAGTTCTTGCTGAACAAGGATGGAGTGATATACCAGAGCATTGCCATGGAGTAAGATCCAGGAAGTCATCACCCACGTGTCTTGTCACTTCTGGCAGGTTGCTTCTCTCAGTGTAGCACTTAGACATATCACTCATGATGCATCGTAGCTCCCTTGGGAGTGGATTCCTTGTGTATGATACCACAGCTGTTGAAAAATACATCCAGCAAACTTTCCCTTTAGACTGCTCCTGGTGACATTGCATCTTCTGTGTGAATGTTGGTACTTACTCCACAGTTGATGCACCCTTGGTGTGCGGATCATACAGGAAACGTCGTGCCTTGTCATCGCTAATGATGTTGTGCATGAATGTGGGATTGTCATTCACAGATGAAACAAGATGCTGACAAATTTTCTTTCTCATTTAGTGATGTACTTCTGTAAGTGGCGGGGGAACCACATGTCATATCTGCACTGTTATGGCAGTATCAATAGCCTGAACAAGAATTCTATGTACAATGTATTGCACTTCACAGATCATCTCTGTTGTGTGTACTTTTCTCAGAAGACAACTCTGTACATCTTTCCTCAGCAACTTATCTCTCTCTTCTGGAACTCAGTTTGCCACTTTAAACTCAGTGCTACAGCCAAGGCTGTGGTTGCCACACACTTGATCTCACATTTCTATCATTGCTCAGACAACTTGATGTTATCTCGTCACCCCAGCTTCAGCATCGCTAATTTCGATATAGAGTCTCTTGTGATGAGTGTTGTATTACAGTATGACTAAAATTTTTGTAACTACAACTGTCTGAACCAGATGGCTGTGGGAGATGGCTACCAACACCACTGATGTTCATTTAGGTGCACACAACTTCAGAACAACACATCAACAAGTTCATGAACTTTCTGATTCTACTAATGTGTTTTCTGTTCTAGCTGTGTGATTAAGAATGTAATGTATTATAGTAGGTTGAAAGTTTATTCTTCTACATTTGCCTGCCCTCTTCTTTTCTGTGTCCTGTATTTTAGAACTGAACATTGTCGCTCGGTAGAAGAAATGCTTGCAGCTTCAGGGTAATCAAGCATATGTTACAGTACCTGAACTCCTCGGCAGGGACAACTCAAATCTAGATGCAGAATTGATAGCAGTAGCTATTCAAAAACGTCAGCATTTAGACAGAGGATGGAGGGGGACACAAAATCATCACATTGGTAGTTGTTTATGTAATGTCATAAATGTTACATTACTCCAGCAGAATTTGTGCTGTTATTACATGTTTTCTGTTACTGAAATCTGATTAGCATTCCTGCATTTAGTGAAATTCCACGTTTAGTGAATTTCAGTTTAGTAAGCAACCTGCATTTAATGAAAGAAATTAGCCTTATACCTTGGTCTAGTGTGATTGTCATCAATACAATAATCAGTATTAATATTGTCTGTCTGCTGGAAATAATTGCTGCATAGCAATTGTGTTTATTTCCTGTCATTATTGTAGGGATTAATTTTATTTTATGAAGTATGTAATTCATTTAGTTGCATAGCAACAGTGTCTAATGATTGTACTCATACAAAGAACTTACCTTGATATTTTACAGTACCTGGTACTCTTACAAGAATGTTAAGTGTTTCTTGATACTATTTCCATATAACCCCCCTTTAGTAAAAACCCTTGATTTGTGTAAGAAGAACCATTTCCCCATGGATTAATTAAACAGGGATTTCACTGTATGTTGATAATTTTCTGTTCAACAGTCAAGAGTGCAAACTTAGGTTGAACATGGAAGTAAATATTTCTTTCCAGTTCTCTGCCTTTTGTGTAAGGTAAATATCTTATGCACAGGGATTCAACCCACAACCGCCCTGCATTTTAGCGAGTGCTTCATGATATGAAGGTGACTTTTGAATGTGAAAAAGCATGAATTAAACGTACAAGGAAGACTTGAACAGGACTGGATTGAGATGGGATGGGATCCGATAGCGAGTTCTTGTCATGGCACTAGTGTGTTCTCAGATTCCGTAATGATGGTACATTGTTTTTGGCTCCTCTTGGAAGGCCTTTACCATGCTTCTGGGAATACAAAGATTCAGCATCCATAGCAGACAGTAAATATGAGTGAGGCTATAAATTGGACGTAATATGTGACACCTTTTACAAGAAAATGTCAGGGTTATGGAACACAATTCTGGAAGGTTTCAGTAAGTGTATGTATACTAATGAGGCCACAGAAACAAGTTCCGTGGGTGATGGTGCTCCAGGTTCCTTTATGTCTGCCTACTATTTCATTCTGTTCAGCTCTGTCTGGTTTATGTCAGTGAGGTTAAAGCATTTGTTGCTAGAGAAGATGATAACATTGGTTATTGCTACCAACATCCATGTGAACAGAATGGCTAGAATATGGAGGATACAGGGAAGTATGCAAGAGTGGAAAGCATGACAACCTAAGAAAGATGTCTTTCTGTGGCCTTAGTATAGCTGTTACTTCTCATAGCTTCATCACTTTACCCACGTTACATACCTTATAAAGAATATGGTTTGTAAAATGGCATGTCCATGTTTTACTGCAAGAAGTTGACATTTATTACATCCCAGCAAATCATCTCACTGTTAACTCCAGTTGGACTTCAACTTGAAGAAAGGACCACATCAGTGTGGTGTATGTTATTGGCCAGACATATAAAACTTGGTATGCACCAAAACACATCTGCAGTTATATTACACAATTACACAATCTGAGGCTTCTGTCTTGGGTTTAGCCTTTGTTGGGTGATTTTCACATAGGCTGTACATGGTTCTGCATCTCCAAATGGATGGAAGATGTTCTGTAATTTTTCTTATTTATATTATAACATTTGCTCTGTCTTGCCCTTATTTCTAATTACTCTGTTTATTATGAGTTAACAGCCATTTGTGCAGTACAAATTTTACATCTGTTTTTTTGGTGTTGAAATCTGAAGCATGGATGTCATATTTGAATCGTACTGGATCAGTAACATTATGTAGGATACAAATCATAGAAGTAACTTTCCCTGAGGATTTTCCTCCTCCTTTTTCCCAGTGAACAACATTTATGTAGGAATGTTGTGTGGGCTGTTCTGGCTGGTAATCTTTTGAACTAGGCTTTGTGGCATCAGTCCATGTCCTTTGTCTATGTTACTTCTAAAGGAGACTGGATAACCAGACATGGTACAATAGAAACTTCTTAGGTTGTGTCATCCTCTATTTTGTCAGTGTGTACATGTTGGATTTGGCTCATTCAGAAACAGTACTCCCTGTGGTGAATCCTTATGTTTTTGTTTATTTTAAGATGGCACATCCCCCGTTGCATTATTAAATACAAGCAAATATTTCAGTCAGTTAACACAACATATATTGAACAAGAACAAGGCTAAGTGTTCAGCCAAAACATGTAGCTTTTTCCTTCCTCAGTGTATGTTGTGTTGACTGACTGAAATATTCACTTATATTTCTGCCTTTTGTGTAGTTATGTGCCACATGTTTATGTTTTCAGATTTTATATTCACTTGAGTTAATGGAAATAATTTTTTAGTTGCCTCAATAGAACCGCTGTTACTTGCAGATGACTACTGTACAGTTTGATGAACTATAAACTCTTCCAGTCAGTCATCAGTAGAACACATGGGCAGAATAATGTGACAGAGATACCGTAATAACCATTGGTGTGATTATATCTTTGGCAATTTTACTTTTAATCACAGATAGTTTGTAACTTGCAAGAATGTTGTGTTTCTGACTGAAGAGGAATTTGTGGTGCTCAAAATAAGATTATTTGTTATAGTGTTGTATGGTGTAGTACACCTGGCCTGTATGCCTACCAGTAAGTAGAATGGTTCTGAAGCTTTAGTGCCTAACAGTATTGACTTTCAGTTGTCTGGAATTCTGTTGAGGCTCAATAAAAATCCTGTTTGCTTTGTGAGTGTATGTGCTGTCTTTTTCCATACATCTGAGTTCTCTCTGAATCATGCATGTAAACAGTGTCTCATTTATAGAACATTCTGACAGTTGTATATTACAATTAGGACTATTCAGAGTTGGACTTTGTCCACTGTTTTGTGTTTGAGAAATAGAAAGGTACACAAAAATTTAAACTCAGCATTTTGGAAACTGGATGTTTCCACCATCTGGTAAAGTGGTGGGAGGCATCTGCTCAGTTGTGCCTGTTTGCATGAAGGTATCCCAGACATTGCAAATAATTTGGTCTAATGGATGAACAGGTGTTTCCCACTGTTTGACCTGAGGACAGAAGGAGGTCCAGTTTTTCAGTGCACTGACCTTTTTTATATTTTTTATTTTTTTATTTTATTTTTTTTTTCTTTGAACAGTTGATAATGACCAAAGTCTAAGTGGTAAGTAATCCCAAATACATGCACAGCAATCTAAGTAGTAGGTTACAGAAATGAAGTTGAAACTGGAGTACACTGTTGACATGCAACACCAAAGGAAGTTTTTCTTGCCCCTGAATAATCATCTTTCGTAAAATAAATTTACACTGGAAAACTGATAATCTATTTGCTGCATATTTTAACTTGGACCTGTATCTTTATTTATTCAGTATTAAATACAGGAGTTTCCTTAGGCATGAGGTGGCTTATCAGGAAAAAGTATTACCTGTTAATTCTGTTTAACTTGTACAGCAGTTGTGGCTAGCAAGATTGTATGTGTCTTGTGAACCCAGTGAACTGATACAAAGGTGTATCATTTTTCTTTTCTGGCACAGCAGTGAAAGTGTAAAAAAAAAGTGCAAATGAGGAATTCAGTGTAGGATTTATCTGCTTCAGGTATGTACAGTATTTTCAAGATTAGTTACATTTAGTGTCGTGATCCGTTTACTGTGACTGGTTATGAAGATAAATTAATTGAAACAATTTCAGAAGTATATGGGACCTAATAATGGAAGCACTGATATGCAGCTTGCCTTCAAAGAGGTTAGGGTCCATTCACATTTGCTGGACAAATCTAGCAATTAGGTGAGCGTACTGTTCCATGCAACT
Organism: Coptotermes formosanus; assembly: GCA_013340265.1. Classification (NCBI taxonomy): domain Eukaryota; kingdom Metazoa; phylum Arthropoda; class Insecta; order Blattodea; family Rhinotermitidae; genus Coptotermes; species Coptotermes formosanus. Next base: position 741,185 of record BLKM01008175.1, read on the forward strand.
CACTGTTCCAGTTTCAGGGTCTTTATTTTTTGTGTTACATACATTTTACTTTGAAATTAATTCAGCAGTTACTGTGCAGAATTAGCCCCTGGCAGACTTAGCCCCAAAACACATAAAAAGCAGTATAATGGAAATGTCCAATAGCCTTCCTCGGTTTGAAACACACATTTTAACTTCTTTAGTGTGGACTGGAGCTCAAATCCAGATAAATGCCCTCTCATGGCTTTTGAAATTACATTCCCTTTCTGAGTTTTCCTTTTTATTGTTTATGTCACAGGTTCAATATGAACTGATCTTTCCATTAGGGAAGACTAATAGAAGTGTAACATTTGTACATGTGAAATGTAAATGAATTGTAACTATGTATGATACAGGGGGTGAGATAAATTCAATGGGCTTTCATGAAAAATACTTGTGTTAGTGATAAGTATTTTGAATGATTGGTAATATACTATACATACATATATACATATTATATATACATACATATATATATTTTGTAGCAGCTGTGTATTTTTGTGTGCACAAATTGTCTTATTTCTAGTCATTGTAAAATAAGAAGAGAATTGAAACAATTCACATGGCATACATCTGAAGATACTGTAAACACAGACAATAATGTGAAATGGGTTGATTATTGAAGAAAGGAAGTGCATTACCTTCCATACAGAGGTGACTGCACACAATTCGGAAAAAAAAAGATCATTTAATGATAATTTATCTTTGATAAGAATGATTTCCCAGAACCATTACTATTGTGTAAATAATGTGCAGAACTGAAAACTTTTTTTGTGGATTATATCAGCTTAATTTTTGGGAGTATTGCCATCATTGTAAGTAGATCCCCTCCCTCTGCGAGGCTGTAGAAAAGCGCAGGATTGTGAAGGACTAATACCATTGTATGATTTCTTGTATATAATGTATAGGCCTTTTATTATTATTATTATTATTATTATTATTATTATCATCATCATCAGAATCATCATCATTATGTGTATCATATTGCCATTTCAAATTTTAAAAAAATGCTTTAATATTGGGTGTGTACACCTGTACAAACTTTAAATGACGGCTTGTTAAGGTTTTACGTTAAAACTGAAAGTTTTCTTTGAAGCTACATGGAAGCTTCAGATATTTTATTGTCATTTTAACATGATACATCACATCATACAAGAAAAAAATGAGGTATATTAACAAAAAATATTTTTGTTAGGGGTTTGGTAACAGAACAGTGTACCTAGATTGAGGCTTCAAATTTATGGACTTAGCATAGCATTATTTCTTTTTATTGTTTCACAAAGCAATTTACTGTAATGTAATGAAGTTATCATGCCAGTCTATCTGTATGCATATATATATAAGTGTTGTCTTGGTCTGAAATTTATATTGATGATGGTTTGATTTATAAATGTTGGGTGTACATAAAAACATTTAAATTATAATTATTTTATTTCCGTATTCTACTTGATACTGTTCTGAGACTGAACCTGGCTACCATTTAGTATGAACGGAATAAAATTGGCTGGAGTTCAATGAATTGTGTACTGTGCATAACTAGTTTTAGTATCAAATATTTTTTTTATAATTTATTAAGAGATTAATATTTTTGCCAATTTTTATTTATTTGATTATCTAATTTTAAATGAATAAATTTTTAAGGGATCTTGTTTGTTCTGATTTCATTGAGTTATATAAACAAACACTAAACAGTTATACACACGAACACAGCTGTGTGAAACCATGCATTTTATTTTAATAGGCATTGTTTTGTGCATGTAGGATTTGGTTTATTTCAGAGAGCTATTATTTTGTTTTGCTATGCCTACCAGCTACTGCAGAATTGTTGTGCATTATTTTATCCAGTATCCTGTAATGAATCATGTGTAATTTTTTATCATAAAATTGTTTCACTACCTGCCTTTACATAAATAGAAAGGGTTATATAATTGTTCATAGACTTCACATCCTATGTGAACAAAACAAGATTGTGCACACATGTGCAGACACTAAAATTAAATACCAGTGAAAATTCTGCTTTTTAAAGCAGATCATAAAGTGACTTTATGCTAGTTCATTGTGTAATATTTCTTAATGTGATTTAAATGACTTTTTACAAAAAAAATACTGAACAATGGCAATAAGATTTTTTGCTGGCTGTCAAGTTGCTTATATGAATAGTATGTTGAATTTAAGTATGGTACTGAAAATAAAAAATGATTGATATATTTTGTTTCTTTTATATATGGGTGTCACTGAAGTGCAGGATGTTATAAAAATTAGTGCCTGTTACCTCGTTTAGTTCAGCAGTTTTGTTTATGTAGCTGTTTCACAAGAATGATGTAATATTTTGAAATGAAGTTAATTCCAGTGGTTTGGCATACTATTTATTGGCTTTATACAGTATGCTTTTTGTTACAGTAGTAAATCTTATGAAGATGACAGATCACAGATGAGCAATTTTCCAGAAGCCAATTTCTATGATAGATTTTGTACCATCTTCCTTCTGTACTCAAACTCTTGTAACATTAATGTCTGAACTAACTGGTATGTGATTGACAAGTTTTGGAGGTTTAAGATTGAGTTTCTCAAATGAGAATTTAAATTCTTGTGAAAGCAATTAAAGTGCACCATGAGCCTTCTCCATGTTAATTGAGAATGAGACAAGAGAATCCTCTTAAAATACTTTGTTCAGGTGAAAGGGTTCTGTATCATGTTCACCTTACAAATTTTACAATTTCGTACAGGCCTGCATTGAAATTTGTAACATGACCGTATCCAAGGCCCACATTTTTCATAATAGTACATACAAGGCTTCATTTATGTTGGCAAAATAATAGCGCGTGTTCAGTGTAGGATGTGGCTGCGTGCTGTAGGTTAGTGAGCAGCTTTATACAGAGATAGAGTCATTGCTGAGAAATTGATAACCCGATTTTATCCATAAAATTTATGTTTCTTAATTTTCCAGAAGAGCCCGACAGTGCATCCACCTGCATACATACAAAATTTGGATACTGATAATTTGTGATTTTGACTTTTTATACTGCATGGTGATTTTTCTCCTTTCCAGTAGCTGTTCATACAATCACATGATGAAAACAGTTCCCCATCAGAAAGAAAACCATTCTGAATACCAGGTTCTTGTTTTAAAATAGGGATGCATGAGATTTTTTACAAGTCCAAATTTGTTTTGGCCTGAGAAGAGTTTTTGACATGCCCATTCAAGAGCCAGACAGCACAACAATTTTTGGGGGTTCTAATTGAGCACCCTTGCTTTCCAATTTTACTTGGGACATAATATCGGATTTTTATGTCCTTTGTCCACAACAAAGCCTGTTGTACAAAATTTTGCATTACTCCGAAACCATAATATACATTGTAGTACGTACTCCATAAAGAATTTTTCATAAAGACTGTATACATAAAAGACCTTTGTTTTAACACTGTACTTCATTTTTTCAGTACACCAAATTACTCTCGAACAGAACGGTCATTAACCTTTTAAACCCTTGCGGTAACTTTACATACCACCAGGTTTAACATTAAAAAATTCTACGTGGTGCCCACATTGCGTTTATGTGTTTTGTACGGATCTCAGAACAAACAGCAACTTTTGCCTTATGAAACATTAAGAGACTGGTTTTTATAACCGAAGTGGAGAGTGTTTACAGCGCGGTACGCACTGACTCCTTGTATAAGACAGATACACTTTGTCTTTAAAGGGTTAATCTGTGTATGTCAAAAGGTTCACAGACACTGAGACTGCATTGTACGGTGAGTAAGTGCCTTGGTGGCCTTTCCACCATGTGAAGGCTGAGTTGGCATGTGTAACATTATCCATATTCAACCTTTCAGATAGACTCTGCCTCCACCATCAGGTTGTTGATGTGAGTGATGTGTGTGGCCACAGTTTATATACTCATCTCAGAGCTTCATGTGCGTGTCTAAGACAGACTATAGAGAGAACTGTGGGTGGGATTAGGTGGTCAGTCAACACAGTCGATGTTGCGTAACCTGGACTATCTGTGTCTTAGGTCCTTCTCTCCATTCATTGTTTCTTTTTTGCGTGCATGCATGTGTTCATGTGTGTGTGGCTGTGTCCCATGTTTGACTTTACATGCACGTGTTCATGTGTGTGTGGCTGTGTCCCATGTTTGACTTTACATGAATTCTATTATCTGTGTTAAAGTTCTTGAGATGTAGCCACATTGTGGTGCCCTTGAAGTTTATAGGCACGTCAAATTGTAATAGCTGTATCATACTTGATGTCCCTTTGCCTTGCCTCAGTAGTGCAGCTCGTCTGTCCACTATGACATTGCCGGATCAACAGGGGATACACTGCATGCTTGGGGCCTTGACGTCAAAGTCATCGTACACTGGTCTCAACAGGTATGCGTGCATTTTATCTGGAGTGTACCCAGCTTTGTGCCTCACCTTGCAATTAGAATGTTGATGCTGTTGGAAGTGATCTGCTTGTATGGTGGCCACCCTGTCAGGTTTCTCACACTATGAATGTGATGTGCATCTAGGGTTGAGGGTGAAGTAATGTCTGCTGTTTGGGAATGCCTACTGAGAAGCTGGCTGAGGCATGTTACATCCCATGTGGATGCAGCAAGGTGAAATTTCTTGCTGTTGCAGATCCTGATGGTTTATCACCAGAATCTCTAAGGCTCCACATTGAACCTTATTTTGAGGTCTAATCAAGTGAATGACTTCACACTGTCTTTGTCTTAAGGCTTCTGACCAATAGTTTGTATACTTTTTTGATTTTCTTCGTTTTTTTCTCCAAGTTTCTTACCAAATTACATGAAAGAAGTCAGATCATTTGAATGGTCTTTGAAGTGATAAGAGATCAAGTCAGGATTTATTACATTTATATATTCAGTGATAATAACTATGAATATGTGCACAGTTCATGAGTTGAGTGTTAGAGGGATTCAAGCAAATCCTGTTTGTTTAGGGTTCAGATTTTAAGGATGACCACAAAATATTAAATCTTGCCACAAGTTTCTAATTCAAAATGTGAAAATTTATTGCATGTGCCACTTTTCCATTATTTAAGGAGCACATATCCATCTGGTTCATTTGCAGTGAGAAATCTTACAGAAATGTTCCTATTAGTTTCACCATGTCTGTCTGCCTGTCACAGTTTGAGACCCTGTGAAGGTTTTTCCATGAAATTTTACGTTAGGGAGTGCTACTGAAATGTATCCAACACATTTTCTTTGACTGTTCCAATTTGCTTGGTCTGTGTTTGTGTCGTTCGTATGTCTTTCATGTCCACTATTTCGTTTAAATATTTGTCCATAAATAGTGACCTGATCAGATAGTGTGAATCTAGCCACCAGTCTTAAAGATTTAATTCCTGCTGTTTCTGTATCACATACATACTCCTAAAAATTTCCAAGCTCAGCTGAAACATGTGGGAAGTGTGTGTGTAGAAATATAATCATGTCTATGCTCAGTGTAAATTTGATAGTACGGGTTTGATATTAATCATTTTGGCTGTTTGTAATCTTCAGTGATCTTTCCTATTTCAGCTGTTTTAACATCCACATAGAAGACATTTTCCAAAGTTAATTAATTTGTAAACCTTAATTTTAATTTATTTCATAGTTCTGTATTTAATTATTACATGTACAGTCCCACAGATACGGTTAAATTTTGTCTCCAGTGTCTTTATCATTAAAACATGAAGTGTGGCAGCCAAGAGTATTGAAGGAACCCATTTCTTAAATAATTTTGTTCTCAGTTATTATTTAAATTAATGCGGGTTATGTTTAGAAGCATTGATGTAAATTATAGCATTGTCAGCAGGAGCAGCACCGAAACTGGTACAAATGCAGAGTACTAGTTGTCCCATCACAGCAAAATACTTAGCTTTTCTTGCTGCTCCTTATAATAATACATTTTTGTCTCTCAGTTGTTGGTTATAACTGTGAATGTTCATGGAGATACTGGTGGTCTGTAGTTAAGGTGCTGGGTTTGCCATGTCAATGGTGTCACTTTCAAGACCAGCCAGATGCAGTACAAGCATTCTCCAGCCCCTCTTCTTGACAAAGGGTGGGGCATTTGAGGCTTGCACTATCATTCAGCATGTAGACGAAGTTAAGTTGTGGATCAGCTTGGATGATCATCATCCTACATTGGGAGTAAATTGAATCCCGCCTGCATAAATAGATGACATATTTGTTGCCAACCCAGCAGAGGCCAGAAAAATAAAATAGGACTGCATTAAAGGGATGTTTCTTGCCCGTGTACGGTATATCTGCAATTGAAATTGCTATGTGTGTCTTCTTTGGAATACAAGATAAAGTCATATTAAAAGAATCTAATTAAATTTGTGTTACATCTGTCAAAGTTCAGATGCATGAGAACAGTTGTAACAAACAAGTAATACAGTGAAACCCTGTTAAGAAAATTTTGAAAATTCCAAGAAAATCATACTTCTTAAGCGGGAAATTTCTTAAAAGGGTAATTTTAATGAAATGGGAGAATTTTGGTGCTTTTTTATCCTGATTTCTTAGGTGGGAAATTTTCTTAACCAGGTTTTTCTTAAGCAAGTTTCACTGTATCTGTGATGACCCGAAGAGCAGATTAAATTTGGGGCAGTACATGGTAATGTCCAATCCAGAATATTTTTTATTTCCCTGTATCCTGAAGTGCATGACATTTAATGTACAGAGTTCCATTAAGCAGAGTGTGCATGGGCAGCGTTAACTATATATCCATCATGATGGGGCCTTCCTCTCCCTGTCCCTTCACCCCTTCAACCTCCCAACCAGAAGAGAGAAATCCCATGGTCAAGTGCTGCTAGTACTGGAAGAGAGGAACAAAACTTCAAGAGTTTTTATGTGCGTGGTTAGTGAGGCAGTTTGACTGAAGAGCTCGTGAACATATGTGTGCATCAAGATTAATTCTTCCCACATAACGTACAAGTGTTTGTTATATTTATAAGTAAGTCATTTTCCAGTGTTTAATTTTGTATGTATTTCTGCCCTGAGTTCCATGTTCTGTCCTGCAAGGAGGTATCATGTTTATAGTAAATCAGGAACCTAGAACAAGTCTGACTACCAGTGATAAACAAGGGTATAAGAAGGTATTAGAAATTTATTGTGTGTTCAAGCGATACAAATAAATCTGAAAGATCTGGACAGCTTCATAGAATACTGTCAGTAATGTAATAATAGGTCTGTATTTAAGCATTGACTGACAGTTTTATGTTTTAGTAATGGGAGGAGTATGTGTTCAGTTATGTAATCAATTTGGAGTTGACTACCTACATTTCTTTTCTGATTTATGAGTAGTATAGAGATTATTTTAACTAAGTGCTTCCGATGTGCTGACCATAACAGAATCTTCATACTGAGGACTTAGTCACTGGCAAGCCCATTAGGAATAACATATCACAGGTAATTGTGCTTTTCTCACTGTTATGGTTTGAAAAACATACCGCTTTGTTGTCGTCATCTGTGCCAGTAAACACCACTTATGAATTAGGTTATCTGTTTATCATTGTTGGACCAGTGGCTAGGAATACCATGGCCTGTATCAAGGACAATACTGGTATATGCTCTCACACTTTGTAAAATGGACACATCATATGTAGCTGCAGTTTTTGTCTTCTGTTATGTCACTGTATAATTCTGTTTGGTTACCAGTGTTGCAGAAGCACCTGCTGCCTACAGCTTAATCTTTTACCCTGAATTTGAAGGTGGTAGGTTGCTTTGAATTGTAGGCAACCAGACGTGAAACAATACATTGTTTTAACTTAGGCAACTACAGGATTCATTTTCATTGCTGTGCGAACCTTAAAACTTTTCCACAACATGCGGAAGTCACATCTTCTTCACATGAAGGTAAATGTCCATTTTTACTGTTCTTTGTATGCTTCTGTCTGAAGTGGACCTATTTGTACTGGTGTAGAGCCCATTGATTTATAAGGGGAGAAGAGACTGATAAGCAACTAAATATGGTTTATTGTTGTGTGGCACAGAACTTTTTGTGAAGTGATTTACATTCCTGATAAATAAGTAGAGTTAATTTTGTGTCTTCTGTGTGGTTGAACTTCCTGAAAGGATGTGAATGTGTTAACAAAATATTGTACCGCTCTAACAAAGAAGACATGTTTTGTGACAGTTACAAAGAACTAAGTCTCGATTTGGATGTTTAGTGTTAGCATTAAGCTAGCACATAAGTAAATACAGTAATATTGCACTTAAAAAAAACTGCAACCGTTCCTATAGTGTGCTTGTATACTGTGGTAAGTAGTACTCTGTGTTTTCCAGTGTCAAATTTGTGGATGCACATTTTATCCTGAGAGCTCTCCATGCAATTATGTAAAGTTTTGTAACACTATTTCAAGCACATCTGAAAAATCCCTATAGCATATTAATTTAGAAGTAATTTCATATCTTTCATCATATTTTCAGTTTTTTTACTTCATTTCTCATTCCTGGTTGTGAACAATGCCGTTTCTATGAGAAAAGTTGGGTTTTTGCTTTCATAAATCAAATAATTTTGTTATATTTGGTGGCCTTCATTCTTGAATTGAGTTTAGACTGCCATTTTGAGAATGTATGCACCAGCTGAGCACTCATTAAAATACAGTATAATGTTTCAATAATTGTGAATATACTCAAAATTGTTATGTCCAGGACTATGCTCTTGTCATCCAACATTGCCACTTATTTTCCTTAATAACAAAGGAAATTGTAGGTTGTCAGAATGAAGCTTATGAAACACAGTGCATAGGGTAGTATTTGTCAGAGTTACAGTTGAGTTCCATCATCTGCTGGGACTGTGCTACACATTAGAATGTTATAAACTTACCACTAATAATAACTGCTGGTAAACATAATAAGAAATAAATAGCCACTGGGAAGTTTAAAAAAAAGAGCTTCTTATGGATATGGGCAGATTGTAATAACTTCTAAACACACATTGTCAGTCTAGTATGCTATAAAATATTATAAACAGTTTCCTTTCCTCCATTGTTGTGGTGAAGTGAAGCATTTGTAAGTCCGTAATGCTGTGTTATGAAGCATTTTATTGGACAAGTTCTTAAAGCAGTTATCCTGCTGTATGATGGGTTGTCATTATGAGAGCAGTAGCATATTCTTAACTTCAGAAACAACATAGAATTGATGAACAGGTTAGCAAAATTTTAATGTCACTTATAATTTGTTGTATTATTCTGAACATGCATAAGTCACGCCTCAAAACCTCTCTCTATCAAAGACCTTCACAAAAGAAAAGTTACTAAATATGTTCACATCCATTTAAAGTTACACAAAGTTTTGTTTTGAGGCTTCTGGTTCACATCCCATCTACAGTTAATTACCATATCTGTTTAGTTTACTTCAGTCTTTCCAGGTGAATGTTGGATAGTATCTTAAACTAGGCCACATCAAATTCCTTACTCCTCAAAATGAATGTGTGTTTCTTTTCATCTCATTTTGTGTAACAAGAATGGATAAAAGTAATAAAATCAAGAGAAAATGTCAGTGAAGTTAAGAAGACAGTAGTATGGACATGTCTTATTGTGGATGGCAGTAGAATTTCTTCACAAGCGTCAGCAATGATGATAGTGGATACTTGGGAACCCAGCAACTTGGTGGAGCATCCATGTGACCAGCAAAACAGAGTGACGAAAAGAGTGGACACAGCTGTGAAAGGAGTGTTACTGGAGGGTACAGAATGGAAAAAACTTTGTTACAAGGTGACTGATCCTTGTGGAAATGTCAGTGGATGTTTATAATACAGGTGTGAAGATTAATCTGTGGTCCTTATTATATATGTTATCATGATTTTGATATACAGAATCTAGTAGACTAATACAATGCATCAGGTATGAAGAACAACTTGAAGACTACACAAACCTTCTAATAAGAGTATTCCAACTAGCTGATTAACCAGCTTGTAATAGGACTGTACAGCCTCTGGGGTCTTATAACCTTGTCATTATTTCTTACTACTATGGATGTATTATTCAGTTAGAGGGAATACACTGAAGGTCGTGTACTCTGGTTTTCGATATATCATCAGGTTGTCATAAGTAATTTAAATCTTAAGAACAATATAAGTATGAGTATGTATATAAAACAGTAATATTGACAGTTGCAACTGATATATTGTTTCAGTGTGTATAAAGATGATTAATATGTTCATGTGTGATTATTTTTTAAATACTTTAATTACTGTGCATCACATGTTGGTTGCTCTGTTTATAGAATCAATGTGAACTTTCATATTCTGTCAACACAACTTTGTTAGTAAATTAAATGTAAACACTTCTTGCTTATATTTAATTTAGCAGCATCTTTCAGCTTTGTAATGAAGCCATCATCAGACTAAACTTGTATAAAAATATAAAAAGCATAACCTAACCTTATATTATAGTGTGTTGTCTATGCCTATGGCTAAACAACATAAAACTTGTAAGGGGTGAGATATCACTAACATTTTGATTTGATATGATGTATCGCCACTTTTAATACTTTCTGTATATTTATAGAGGTTAGACTGATGATGGCTTCATTACAAAACTGAACATGTTTCTAAATTGAGAGTATACAAGGATTGTTTCTTAATAAAGTTGTGATGATGGAATATAAGAGTTTGTATTGATTCTTTTTAGGAAACTTAACAGATGCCCCATACTAAGATTGTTCCCTTTATTGCTGGTGTTGTAATATCCTACCTGTTGGCTGATATACAAAGAGGGTTAATATTTAAACTGTGAGTACCAAGTATGTAAATGTTGTGTTGTTATGGTGTTGCTTTGATACATATTTGCCTGCATCTGGCCATGATCCTGAGTAAGATCAGTCCAGTCCACGTCTTACACTGTTTCTGACGGAAACGAAATTTCTCATAATTGCATGAATGACATACCTTGTATGCGTTATCCATCTTATCGTTCCTGACTTAATTGTTTTGATAGTATTTGGTGAGGAATACAAATTATGCAACCTTATCCATGATCCTGCTATTAGGGCCAAATATTCTTATCAGATTCCTATTTTCAGGTTCAAATAATTCATGTGCTTACCACAGGTTCAGAGACCATATTTCAGACAAATATAAAACAATAAAAAATAAGTAAGGTTATATTTCTATAAATTTTTATATTTACCTTTTCATATAGTGGATATAAGCAGAAAACAAATTTTGAGCTAAGTGGAAGCAAGAATTCCTTTAATCTGCTCTTCCTTGAGAATGTAATTTTGATTTGTTACTGGCATTCCCCAGTATTTTATCTGTACCATATTTTCAAACAATATATTAGCTGTCTTGATAGTATTAGCTTGGCATACGTTCTGATGATGAGATATTGCTATTATGTTGAGTATCATGACCAGATAATAAGATACAAAACATGTCAATGCTTGTAACCACATGAGTGCATAACAAGTGTCCAAGTAAGACAGATTTTAGTTTGTAGCTTGTAGTACACATTTTTCTCATTTGCGCTTGAACCAATTTATATTTTAAGTAATATATTTTCAAGGCGCATGGAAATTTGTTTTGTGTGTTATGTGAAGAAAGACTTTAAAAGACAAAAACTTTCACTGATATGTAAGTTAAAGAATATATAAGTTATTTTGATGAATTGATGAAAATAACAATAACTTATAGGCAAGGCCCCATTCATGCTGAGATTTCAACACTACATGCTGCGGCAATTGTTTTAATTGTGGCTGTCATCACACCTAAGTAATGTGTCCATTTATTGGGTTGTTAAATTTAAATGTCCTTGGTATTTTGGTTAATGGGTATATTTTTAAAGGAATTTCTATAACCTTATATCAGTACCTAACAGCTGGAACAGGGATGGGCCAGAGTTTCCATGGTGTTCTTCAGGCTGCACAGAGATTAAAATCATATAGTAATCATTTTGTAAAGTGTACCCAATATTCCCATGTAGTTCCATATTTCTTATCAACATAGCATGATATGTGAAAGGGGTTCAATAAGAATTTTTCATGAATGGAGAACTCTGCCATTGAAGAACTATGGAACATTGTACTGTGGTTTGTTTTGGTTAAGATTACTGCTGCTGGTAACATGACCTCTGCTTTCTGAAAGCACTCTGACTGACGTAGTGCTTACCCAATGTCCTATTGAGAGTGTAAAATGGGCCAGTTCCCCATGGGTGAAGTTTTTGGAGCATGAAGCTAGCAAGTCACCTCTGTCTAGCTCCAAGATTGCGAATACATGGAGTTATACCTGCACTCCCCCATATGCTTTCATAGCATGGTGCTTAATTAGACACAAGAACAGCTTTATCCTTAAGTTGCCTACTGCAAAAAAATCATTTTGTAAATGACTGTGAATATCAATTATATTATTGAACATTTTTCAAGCAGTCTTTTCAGGTTATGAAGTTCACAGCTGAAACCTTGTAGAAGTATGTCAGTAAATAACCCGAAAATATTCCCTGTGGTCTGTCTGTGCACTAGAGCAGAAGTTGGAGTTATGGCCAATATAACTTCTAGTCCTTGTGACATCAAAGTATTATTACATGATGTGGTTCAGATTCTGGAAAGCTCTGAGAAGCATTTGTATCTGCTGGTGAGTACAGTGAGCATAAAAGTCATCTGATACAAAATGCAATGACTTCAAGTAACTTCACTGTAACTTGAAGTAGATGCATTTCCTGCAGAAACACGACTTCATTGTAAATAATACTCATGCATAAATTCTGCAACATAAATTTATGACAATGTGAAAGAAATACTTTTGTCTCTGGAATGATCGTGGTCATGATATAGAAAGAAACTAGACAGGAAATTAAGAAAGATAAGCACTTTGCCATCCACAATTAACCTAAAAGTTTGGAATGTTGGAAAGCAATTGAAATCAGGAGCTAGAAAATGACTGATGTTATTTTGTGACAGAGGAAGACTTTTCCTAGTACTTATCAAGCTAAAGAATGACGAACAGAGGTCCAGGCCAATATAATGGTATTTTAAAATATTTTAAATCTGCAGAGGGTATAGTGGTTCACTGATATTTTGTCTGTGGCAACAGTTGTTTTATACAATGTGAAAGTTTTATTAATTGTAATAAAACGGAGAGTTAAGGAATTGTATTTGTAATCGGAGAGAATCAAAATGCTGTATGTAATATGTATATTACACATAAAATTAATCAGGTGAGAGTGGCATGGCTGATCGACAGTTTATTTTGAGATGCAGAGTGATTATTTCCATCTAGTTATATATTAACATTTAAGTGTCAGTAATAGTTGAATGAAATGTAAATAAGGTGCGTTGGTGGAGCCAAAATGTTGGGAGAGAACCCACCCCCATTGCTACTTGTTCACCCAGAATTCTATAACAACTGCCCTGGGATCACAACCATGCCTCCACATGGAGAGACCATTGAGTAATCATCTGAGCCATGGTATGGCCAACTGTCTTACAGGATAACATCTTCCCATGTGTGATATAGAAATACATATGTTAAAGTTTTATTGTATTCAGTTAAAATTTCTGTATCATCTTTTAAGCCATTGCTGTATATTAACATATATCTCCCTGAGCTGAATACATATGTTACAGGTTTATGCAGCTGTTATTGAGGTGTATTCAGGTAAAATCTCTGTATCACCTTTTAAGTCACAGGTGTATATTAACATATATTTCTCTGATACAAATTTACTTTTCTCTAGTGTCTGTGCAACAGATGCATGGGCACAGTGTACAAGAATGTTTATGCTGTAAGCATTACAAATGGAAGGCAGTGGGTTTAAAATTGGTAAATGTAAGGCTTTGCCCTATAGACAGCAAAGAAAAGAGAAGATACTCCAATGAATTAAAATGTGATATTAAACATTTCTACAGTTATATTAGGGTTTGTATTGAAATTACAGGGGAACAGGAAGTTTTGCTATCCAAGTGAGTTTAGTTGCATTACCACTTGAGTCTTGTTGTATAGTGATCATTCACTGTGTGCTTTAATCCCGCACTTAATCAGGAGTTGATTGGGTGGCTATCCAGGGCCTAATGCTGTAGAATTTCCATGCAGATTTAGATAGCATTTAGAGTTTGGGTGCAGTAGGTAGGTATGCCTCTTATGAGTAGTTCAGTACTGACTCAACCATGATCAAAAGAGGGGACAGGAGGAAATGGAGTATTTAAATCTATGTCAGGCGATAGCCTGTACAAGAAGGAATGTAAGAATTATATTTATGTGGTGAAAGCTTGTAACTTTTCTGTTATTTTCAGAAATTTGCAAACATTTTGTGTTCCAAATATGCTGTTGTTTCTAAGGAAGTGATACTAAACCTCCAAATGATTGTGTTATTTTTTACACTTTTATGTACAGTTTATAAAATAAATGGTTTGTGTTTTAGATGTACTCCAAAACACCATCATGCACAAAAAAATTTTTCAGATCTGCAGGTTACTAGTTTTGGCTTTTTGATTAAAATTTTGTTGTGCAAGAGAGTGTTTTGGAATATATATATTTGACTAAAGCATAATGAGGATGTTTCGTCGCCTAAAGATTAAATGTTGTGTTAAGTATGCTTGATGAATAGGTACTTTTTTTTAAAATCTGCTTTGTTATGTTTGCAATATACTTCAGCCTGATTATGGTTATAAGGTTATTTCATTATTTGTCTGAGGTAACATGTTGTGTTTTGTAGATATCACATCAATGAAACAAAGTTGCTTGTTAACTGCTGTACAACCCAAGTTGGTACGCATGCTCAGCTTTTCTACCTGAGTGCACACTTGCAAAGTATGTGCCTGCAATTTAAATTTGAAATGTTAGGGCTTCACACATTGGATGGACATTCATCCTCCACACTTTCTGAATCTAGTTTTTTAAAATAACTTCCACTGTTCCTAAGTTGAATATATATATGATATATATATATATATATCGCCTCCACCCCAGTGCTATCTTGTTTCAGCATATGCACCACAGAATTCTTAGAATGATGATAGATAGAAAACTTGTGCATTAGTTATTTATTATGTAATTTATTTCACAAAAAATCATAAAGAAGCTAAAGAAACTTACAAAATGTAAAATAGAATGAATGGTTGTGCTGGGTAGGCCGTTTTCTTGGCCTTGTTATGTTGTCACCTACAGCCTAATCTACAGGTTTGAGTTATAGTCAGGATTAAACACTGCAATATTATATCAGTTACTGACTTGAAAAAATATTGGTAAAGGTCACATTTGGTGAAGCATATTATGTTGCTCCATTTGTAAAAAATAACTCATTAGGCTTGCATTTGGGAATTTTGAAGTGAACTGTAAAACCTGTAATATTTTATTTTCTTCAGTCCCTCGTGGTGAATGTATGGGTATATCCCATGTTTGCTTTCTGTCGTAAATATTTATTTGTGCTTTGTTATTGTAAAGTTAATTAATATTGCCTCCATGGTGTCAGATGCAGACCTATAAGTAGTTTAGCTATTGAAGGATGAAACGTAGTTAACATCATTTCACATCAGAAAGCAGCCTTTAATGTTTTATTAGACATGCAAAAATGCATTTTCAGAACCTCGATACACCCTGGACTCACAGTAATGAGTGTTGACAGAGTAGTGAAGATTGTAATCTATGTGAGGCTGATCTCATTGCAGGACATCCTGTCATATCACATCATGTTCTCTCAAAGACACCAGTCCTTTACCAACAGTAAGACATTTCTGAAAATTCCTGTGATTGGCAAGACCAAGGCCCTAGAGCAAACTTAGATGGTTTAGGGAACTGCAGTCTCTGCTAACAGTTACCTTAGAGTGACATAATTGCCTGTTCCTTCACTTCACTTCACTTCACTTAGTTGAACCTCTTCTACTGGTAGGTGCAGAGGGTGGTGTTGTTTTTCCGTATTAAATATATAACAACCTGTTGCAAAATAGCACATGTTCAGGTAACACACAGTATAAGTATCATGCAAAGGTGGAGGGTAACATAGTTTGCAGGAGGGAAACACAGAGACTGGCTTTGTCAGGCGTAATACTGTTCAGATTATGTCATTCCATGAGCTCAGCAATACATCTTAGCAGTACTATACACATTAGCTGTGGAATGTCTGTATTGCCTTTCTTTATAACATGTTGTCATCCACTTTCCCACAGCAACTGTAGAAATTAAAACCAAGTACTTAGTTTCATTATTTGCCTATACGACACTGAGTTACTGAGAAGTTAAATCCATGGTGGTGGTGGTGGTGGTGGTGGTGGTGGTGGTGGTGATGTTTGTGTGTACCTCATACTGTTTCTCTGATGTGTGTACTCACGCTGAAAACTGCTGATGCATAAAGCCAGATATTACAGTTGGAGAAACTGGAAATGTGTGGGTAACCATGGACACTTGAAATCTGTGACTGGCAAACCCCACAGTTTGCAAGGGACTGCTGTTTATCAGACTGATGATTTTTGTAGTATTAATTACAGTATTGCCATTACTCTGAAGGCTTTCAACTACATGACTTACACTTTTATAATCACAGTTATCTCAAATCATTATCTACCTCCTTCAGTCGCTGGTCATAGTGCCTGCAGTTTAAAAACAATATTTTATGTAACATGGCTTGTGAAATTGTGAATAATAAAATCCCATTTTAAATGTTCTTGTATTTGCCAGTGCTTATATTGCTTGTAATGCCTGGTGGTACATTCTAGCTTACCAGCTTTCAATTGTTAAACATGGTCACTGTCTGAGATGTTCACAGTTTAAAGAACCAAAACAGAGAGTTTGGGACTTAGCCACACATGATGTGAACCCCTTTACTATTGTTGCTTCCTCTTGTTTACTTCAAATGTTTTAACTTGCAGAACTGAGGAAGAAAGGGATTTTTCAAAACCATATCTCTGAAATTCTGATAAATTACTGCATCATAACACAGTTCTGTCACCCAAAAATTGAAATGCAAGTTTCATGGCTGTTGTTGGCTTAAATTTAAGAGGTGTAAGAGAAATGCAATTTATTTTCCACAACTTGCATGGCAATTCATACGTATAATGTCAAAAATCCTTCACTACCAAAAAAAAATTATCCAGAGTTAATGTGTTAAAAAGCATAAAATTGATAAAAATATTATAATTTCCTATTCAAATTCTTAAAACTGTATCTTCACTTGAATAACATGTACAGTATTCATAGCAAGTGAACTGAGTTAAGTTTTCTTGAGCAGGCAGCAGCGTCCCTCTTGATGCATTCCATCTTTACATGGCACACTCTCTACTTCACGACTTGCATCATCACCATCTATTGTGACCCAGAAAGGTGCCTTGATTGCTTGGTTGTTGTGCCAGTAATACTGACTGTTTTAGTTGATATTCCTGAATACCTCGTGTGTTTAATATTAATAGTAATAATGATGCAGGTTGTGTGTACACATGTCATCAGTGTGTAGGCTTTGAAGACTGATGTCAGGACTGTATTCATCTTTGTGCTGTATGTGGAGCACTGGTTTTTCATGTTCCTGCTCCTGAGAAAGGCAGGAATATCTGGAACTGTGTCCAAATATTCACTACCTCAATTTGAAGAGATATTTCATAGCAACAATTCAGTGAGTGCAGTCAATGTAAAACAAAACCAAATGAGTAAAACATCACACTGACTATGAAGGGTGATTACCTTACACTTTAGTATGTGCAAATAACGTAATGTTCATAAGCGAAATTTATGTTAACAATTTAAACTTACTGCATCCAAGGGAACTAGAGTGGAAATATTATTTATAATATTAATTGAGTCTTTAAACATTGTTTTTGAATAAAGAATTATGTCCCTGAATGAGAAATTATGTCCCTTTTTGGTGAGGGTGAGTATACCTTGAGATGTTTCTGTAGAACAATAGGTATGAAGACTTCAGTATTACTGCTGTCACAAATATTAAGTGTTAATGTAATGTTACTGTGTTCACACCGTACAAAGCAGCCTTTGTGTGTTGCACAGCTGCATTTTATGTGAAACTGCAAAGAACAATGTTAACCCTTCCAGTGCTAGATTACTGTATATTATTTCGTTCTTGAGTAAAATGCTCTGCTAATAATGCAGAGTTGTTCTTGTTCAAAATTGGAATAAGTCTATAGAATTTAAATACATCTTATCCTGATTAATTGAGATGGCGTTGTTCGCCGCATTTTAGAAATGTTATCATATTTTAAAGAATAAAATACTAACTTTTTCCTGTTGTTGCGAAATCCTATCATTTTTCTAGCTAGATGGCACAGGAGGCCTGGTAGTAAGAATCTGAACTGTGGATGTAAAATGGGAAGGTATGATGAAGAAACAGACTAAGAATTCAGTGTAAACCTTGGTTCTGGGAAGTTATCTAACTGAATTTTATTCTGGGGAGAATCCAGCAAGTTCCAAATGAGAAAAGGGGTCTACTGTAATATATCTGATATGTTAAGAGTATTACTGCATTTTCTTGTGTATAAGATGCAGACTCTTTCACTTTTCCTCAACAAATATCTGAACTAATAGGCAACAGAGGTACATTTACCCAAGTAAGTTTCTAAAAACATAACCAATAGAAACTGCATTAGGAACAGCAACTGCTTATGGGCTGGGCAATTGAGGTTTAATTCAAGGTAGCCACATATGAATTATTTTCAGAAACTGACTTGGTTGAAAGTTCATCAAATGCCTGTTATTTCATTTACTGAAGGAAAAGCATTCCTTTCTTGTTCGCATTCAGCATGGGAGTAATGTGCATTAAGCCTATTCAGTTGGTGCAGGGTTGTTTTGTTAGGCTTTAAGAGGAGGACAGAGTTGATCTATCATGCACATGCAGATTTGCAGTTGAAAATGCATGGAGCATTGTCTCCACTCTCCCTGTATGCCCTCATGGCATGGTTCATGGGCATGTAGTTTTTATGTAACTTTTAAGATTAAAAATTTTTTTATTATTTTCTTCAATTGAGTAATAAGATTCTGATGTTGCTTATTTTTCAGTTCAGTAATAATATCTGCTACAAGCACTTAATGCCCAAACGTGTTATAATTGATTGAAATTCAGACAGACTAGGAGAATTATGGCAGGTGTCATCATCTGAGTGACAAATTTGTATTTTACTATTATTATGTTATTGTTATTAATACGTTTTCATGTATGCAATTAATTGCACATAAACGTCAGTCACAAGAAACAAAAATGTTCCCTTGTGCATTAAGGTTTTCAGTTGTAAAACTGTTTTTCATATACCATTAACTTATAGCATTCATGTCTACTGTGTAGGAAAACTTTTTCTCTCATGTTAGTGAAAGGTTAAGGTGGTTTTCTGATGTTTGATCGATGCCGTACTATATTTCTGAGCATATCACTGCTGTATAAGTAATGACCACCTCTGTTTGAATGCAAATGGATGTTCAAAATAATGGCTATTACACGAGAAGGGTTCAACAGACATGTTACAGCCAGCATCCTCTGCTGGTGAATATTTCTGCATTATTTGTTCCTACGTATGAGTAGTGAGCCTGCTTTAGGTCTGGCTAATTTTTGACAAATTATGCAGTACAGTTTGCATCCAGTTCTGGGTACTTTCCATACATATCTGCCAGTTTATGTCTACTTGAACTGCAGATTACAGTATTAAGTTTTATAAGTAGTTTGTAGGATGATTGACATGACAGCATCATGTGCAGAAGTATCATCTGCTGATAGTATGACTTGGATTTAGTTGTGCCAACTTAAGTTTCCATATTGACTGTAACTGCATATCCGCTTACTTTCACTTAAAGCACCAGACCGCACAAACGTAAAATTATTAGTAGTATGTGGCTTAATTGTCTGTGGGAAGGAAAGAGTTGGTCATCAAATAATAGTATTAATTATAACAACAACAACAATAACAACAGTAATAGCACTGATATGTGAGTAATTGTCCATGTCTTATATTGCATAGGATTGTAGAAACAAACAGTGACTACAGCATAATATAATGTGTGCATTAAGTCTGTATTGCCGGTGAGCCTTCTGTTGACATACAAAAAGTATCACTGAGAAGAGCTTTTATCCTTAGTAGTATAATGGGCTCCCAAATTGCAATACCATCTTCTCACTCACTCTGGAGATGTTTTGAAATGTACAGTTATGTTTATTCCTTTTCTTTTAAATGTATATAAAGAGACTTGTTGGTATGTTATAAATTATAATGTGCTTGTCTTGCTAATATGAACATATGTTAATTCCCCTTACTCCACATCCATAGCTTACTTTATACTAGGCTTCTAAGAACATTTTAATTTGCATCAATGTGAAAGAGGACAGTCTGATAAGAATAATATGAATATTAATATGTGCAATTCCTTACATCTCATTAGATAAGTTGTTATTGAAAACTTCTGCTAAACTTACTGTTATGAGTATTTTGTCACTTCTGTCTCTTTTTACAAGTCTAAAAACATGTGAAAATTTTCAGTAGTGTTCAGAAAAGATTAAAAGACAAGTAAAGTCTTTTCATGTAAATATATTGTAGTAAATAGAGAAAACAAGAGATAAGTGCTAATTAATGTTTAATATAATGTTGGTTTTAGGATGTGTGTACTTATCAGAGTGCTTGTAAAATAATGACATGTTGGAATGATTCATCTGTCAACGGTATTGAAGTGTACTGTATGTGTATAATAAGGTGATGCAGTGTATAAAATAATAACATAATGAAGTAATGATGGTTTTTAAGTTATAACTGAAAGAACCAAATAAATGGAATGTGAGAAGAATTGCATCTAAAAATGTGCACAATGTATAGGAATTATAAATAATGGGAAACTGAAACACAGTCTGTTTTACAAGTGTAAATTAATGAAAATACTCTATTGATATGAAATATATTCTCACAGGATTGTGAGTGTTTTAATTTGAATGTACAGTGACACCCAGAGTTACATTTGTGCAAATTAAAAGTGTGAAAACTATGAAGACAATTTTTCTCTATTCTAGGACAGTCTGTGAAAGAGCATTATATATTCTGTTGCTGTGTTTCATAAAGGACTGTGCTTATATGTGTCCTGAAAGGGCCAATTCAAATTTTTCCTACCATAAAGACAAACTGCCTTAAACTTTATAAAAAAGGTCATTCCTATGTCATTTTTCAAATACCTACCTCAAGTAGTCCATTATGGCATCTCAAAAAATTGTTTATTTGCATTTTGATTTCTCACTTGATCACATACAGTCATTGTAGATGGGCAGATTGGAAGCATTTGTAAGGATTGGTTTAAACATGATGGATAGCCTAATGAGTGTATCTATTAATTGTATTTACTTATTATCTGTGTGTGGCTGTGTCACAGTTCAGCCACTGCTATTTCATGGACTCTAACTAAGGGGTGTGAGGTGAATGAAATGTTATTGTGATGGATTTTTCATGTGTGACTTTAGAATTTCTTGCTGTAATGGAAATAATAAATTTATGTATATCTTCACTGCAGTAGCCGCCTAATGCGTATGCTTTCCAAACAAGGTCATCTAAAATGAACAATCTCCAGCTTATTCCAGCACAAGTTTGGCTCTGGGTATTACACACTGTTCCATATAGAGCACATTCCTTCTGGACTTTTTACAAATTTTTCCAGCGTAGTTACGCACAAGAAATTGTGCAGACTGTTCTGTATTCACTTTGTCCAGAATGAGTAGATTAAGTGAATTCTATGAAAGTGTTATCATTAATTAATTTGGCATTGTGGTAATTTCAGGATGGGCCAGCACAGGCTAATGTGGTGCCATGTGTGAACTCTGTTATAGACACTGTCATGATTTAAACCCATTGGCACTCCAACCTTGCCCAAGAGAAAATTTGGGAACATGATACACAAAACATAATTAATGATGATTGCAGAACAAAAAACATTCACTGAATCTTATTATTATTATTATTATTATTATTATTATTATTATTATTATTATTATTATTATTATTATTATTATTATTATTATTTCTTTTTTTAAGGGCCCATCAGCATATGCCCCGGATGCACCTCAGCCTTAGGCTTATTGTGCAGCCCTAAACCCTCCGTTCAGCACAGGTCCAATAACCCTATGCCTCTTATATAGAGGCATAGGTCCCTTGTTGAAGCTGTACTTATATCTTGTAGTTCAGCAAGCAGCTTCCCAAAAACATTATAGCGCTGATGTGCCAACGCTTCTCAGCAGCAAATAATATGCTGCACTGTTCCTGTCTCCTCACAGGAGCATGTCCCGTGAGGACCGCAACTGCCGTTTTTAGTTGACGCCTGCTTAATTTAAGCAAGTCATCAACTCTTCTCTTACATGGTCTTCCTATGAAAGGTTTGCCATGTCTATGACCTGGCAAGTCTCTCCAGGCATTGTAATGTTGATGCTCAGTCCAGTTCTTAGTTGCTTCTCATGCAGAACACCTAGGTGTTCCAAGAGCCAGCTCTGGACCAAGTAACGGCACAGCTGACGCTTGTCTAGCAAGCTTATCAGCCTCCTCATTGCCAGGGATGCCACAGTGCCCCAGCACCAAAATGAGGGTTACCTCATTCAGGCAAGCCAGCACAGAGAGGGCATCTAGGTATTCTGCAACCAGTCCCAAAGTCACTTTCGGGCTACTAAGCGCCCTAAGCGCAGCCTGGCTGTCAGAAAAAATAAGAATCCACTTATGTTTATAAGCCCTTCTTATGTTTTCACATGCACATTGAAGAATGGCATATATTTCATTTTGCAAGACTGGTAAATTTACCCAAAGGGAAGCTAAACCTTCTATTTGGTCTTATGCCAAAAATACCAGACCCTGTCCCTGAGTCAATCCTTGAGCCATCAGTAAACCAGATCAGAGCATCCTCAGAGAACACTGGGTCATTGTTTTTCCAATAATCCCGGTCTATAATGGCACTGAAGATTTTGGAGTGATGATAAACTGGAATGGTGTAGTCTGACCGCATATCCAATATAGGGTCACCCACATTTTTCCGGATGGATAGCAAACCTGATACTGTTTTAGGAACAGTTGGTTGCTTAAGTATGTGCAGCCTATAGAGTGCCATCCTCGCCTCCGCCATGATCAACAGATCCAGCGGAGTCTGATTCAAAAGCACCTCCATTGCTGCAGTAGGGGTCGATTTCATAGCCCCCGTAATAGCTAGACAGAACATTCTTTGAATCCTGGCTATTCACTGAATGTTACTCCATGTTTGATACTTGCACTGTTGCAGAATATACTACAGGGCCTTTGCTGCTGACCACACCTTTTGGTACACCCTAACCTCAGTGCCCTGTGCAGGCGCACAACTTGCCCACCCTTAATGGCATATGGTTGAATAAGCAAGGCATGTTGAGGAGAGGATGAGGAGAAGTAATCATGGCCTATGTTAAGGTCCTTTCCAAAGCATATCTTAAGGGACTAAGTACAAACTGTATGAAGCATGAAAACTGACATACCCAGCAGAAGTGTGGCTGGACCTGGGATCCTCTGAACATGCAGGAATGTTAGCTCACCTATGTCATTTTTACATCTTATTTATATGAGTAATTAAATGTATCTTAATCCAAAAAGGTCAGCTGCAATTAAGAGATCCCTGACATGTAGCTTGAAACTTCAGAATAGGAAAATTTAGAATCCGGTCATGTTAATTATTCTCAGTTTACATAACAGCAGTGATAAACAACACACGGACTGAATATGGCCTACTGAAGTTGTATCTGCAGCCCGCGTATGGTTTAGAATACATTTAAATTATGCTCCCCCATCAAAATGAAGGATGACTTTTCAGAGACCTGGCGAAGTTAGTATGTACGTCTTACACCAATATCTTGGTACCTATCGACAAACTACACGGTGTCACATATCAGGAGACAGTATTTGTAATACAACTGTCACAACTTCAAGTCTCATATAGTTTCACCTTCATTCATTTAATTTTAAATTTGTGACTCCCCTGTCTAAATATTTAATTATTTCATTTTATTCACCTTTTGTCATTTAGGTGAGAGGGTAATATTAGATTGAATCTTAAGGACACAGAGGCAGGGTGTGGACTGGATTTACCCGGCTCAGGATAGGGATTATTTGCGAGGTCATGCAAACGGGCAATGAACCTTCGGATTTTATAAAAAGCAGATCATTTCTCATAAGTCTGTACAGGCACCTGCTTCTTGATTGAAACGAAGCACCTTCAGGCAAACCTGCACATACAGGTATGTCAGACCAGCTCTTTTACTGATTATTTACAACAAACAGAGGCATATTTAGTACCACGGGACACTTAAATTTGCTGAACACTAGGGTTTACGAATAACAGTTACCGAGCTTAATCATTTGATGAACTGATTAAAATGTTTAGTTACCACTGAACTTTTGTGTTTTTGTATATCAAGACTATCATAGATCTGTAGGCCAATTTAAATCGTTTTTGGGAGGGATCTGCAAGGTCTGTGGTTAGTCATTTGCCATTTACGAGCGTTTTAAATTGTTACTTTTTACGTAATTGCACGAAACAAACCGCACACATAGAAAACTGGGCAAGTTTTTATGTCACAAATGTCATATATCCACATAACCCCCCGTATTTTCAAGACTTTTAATCAAGTATCATCAATCGCTAATATTTCTATGTGCTCAATACTATGGGGCCCCGCCCCGGTTCGATAAGGTTTTTGCTTTTTTCCTCGTCAGCAGGTTTAATCGTTAAATTGAAACACGCGCGCTTCACCGAAATAATGTTTACGTCACAGCAAGCAAAAGCGGTTGTGAGATTTTGGGCAGTCTTCACGGTATATGCGAGGTCTTCGCTCTCCTGGGTTGTTACGCAGCGTCGGTTGATATTTGTTTATCGATATTTCGGGACAGCTTATCTTCACCTTGCGAATGTGCCGGAAAGGCTGTGCCGCAACGTCGGCAAAAAATACCAACCAAAACTGCATACAACCCAGAAGAGCGGAAACCTCAAACGCGGTTGTTATTGGCCGCATATAAACAGTCCTTTGTCAAACAGGAAGAGGATGATGGTTGATGGTGCAGTGTTGTGAAGGTAGTCTTTGGTCAAACAGAAAAGGTTCAACATCGTGGAAGGTGTCGTGAGCTGGCGTTCATATTTTTTCGTTCCAAAAGTAGAAGAAATTCATTAAAGTATGCATAAGGAAGGCAAAGGCAGATCTGTACGCAATAAAAGGCGCAAGGGTAGTGTTGGAATACGTGCATTCTTGAGCCTAATAATCGTAAGTAAAAAGGTGGAGGGTTGCTACACACATTAATTTGATTCCAGACGTTTGAACTCTTTCACAACCCTTGCCGAAATTTCTTAATACATTTTTATTCTCGTAATGTTTTGATAAACGTAAAAGCAGACTCCCGCAACATCGGCAACCAAATAGCAACCAAAACAGTATCACAATCCAGAAAATCGAAAACCTCAAACGCGGTTGTTATTGGCCGCTTATAAACAGTCCTTTGTCAAACAGGAAGAGGATGATGGTTGATGGTGCAGTGTTGTGAAGGTAGTCTTTGGTCAAACAGAAAAGGTTCAGCATCGTGGAAGGTGTCGTGAGCTGGCGTACATATTTTTTCGTTCCAAAAATAGAAGAAATTCATTAAAGTATGCATAAGGAAGGCAAAGGCAGATCTGTACGCAATAAAAGGCTCGACGGCTGTCTTGGAATACATGCGTTCTGGAGCCTAATCATCGTAAGTAAAACAGTGGAGGGTTGTTACACACCTTCATTTTATTTCAGACGTTTGAAGTCTCACAAACTTTGCCGAAATTTCTTAGCACAATTTTATTCTCATGATGTTTTGATAAACATAAAAACAGTTACCTGTAACCACAAAACAGGCTGATACCGAAATGTGACCATTAATATTTAATGATAACTAACACGCAATTGTTACTCGTGCTGTCCGTTACATTTCGCCCATGATTCCACGTACAATCGCATATAACTGAGATAAGTAATCTCTGTTGCAGTCCTGTTTTGGTCGACAACGTACTTCAAAAGACGAAGGATGCCAAGCTCAAGAGAACGACCAAATGGAAGTAAGAATGGACTTCAGTTTGTCTGTTTCTCGAACAGTGTTTGAATCATGAAAGCCACAATCTTTTGTGATGTCCTTGTTTTATTTCCGTATTCTCGGAATTTCCACTTCAATTTGCACTGTTACTGTCATTTTAATAGAACTGTTGAGATGTTTTGACCAATGAATGATCATTGTTGGGGATTATTGTGATGCAATGAATGAATAACTGTTAAATGGTAACCTCAAAATTTGAAACCATTGTAACCAAAATCTTTCTATCCGTTTCGTTTCTTAGCCCTTCCCTCTTCTACTTACTTGTTAACAGTAGGTGTAGAGGGTTTTTATTTTCACTTGATCGGACGCAGACACACAACACAGTCGGTGGGGCTCCTCTGGACGTGGAATCGGCCCGTCGCAGAGACCTCTACCGGACAACACAAACATTATGCAAGAGACAAACATCCATGCTGCCGGTGGGATTCGAACCCACGATCCCAGCAAGCGCTCCGCCGCAGACCTACGCCTTAGACCGCGCGGTCACTGGGCAAAATGTTTCTACGCAGGGGAAATATGCCTGTTGGACTCCATTCTGGTCAATGACATGGAGGGATTTAGCAGGTAAACTATGTTGAATGGAGAAATGTGTGTGCGTGGGGTTGTGTATCCTGATCGGGGATAGTGGTACAGAGTTTCAAGTTCCAACCCAGTGGTGAGTCTGAGGTATGATTTTGTTAGGTATGTGCGTAGTGTGATACAGAAAAGAATAACCGTCTAGTCGTGTGGCGACAAAAGAATTACATCATTACTGTCGTGGGGTGTGACAGACTGCAAAGAAGATTTTGACTACAGAAATACAAAGTACATCGGATGCCTAGGTTAAATTAGTTTATTACGTTGTGCTAGTAAAGGGCCCGCATAGGTGGAGTTCTACGTTCAGTTTTAAGTGCACAGTTAATGACTGCCCAGTTAGATTGGGTGTGTGTTGAGAATTCCGTAAGTTCGTGCAGTTAAAATTTTGGACTGTATCTTTCCGGACGGCAGAAAATTTAAGCACGCAGTACACCGTGGAATAGTGTATGTTGTAACCTGAAGCCCGAAGCTCCGTTTGTATTTGTACTACTGACTACACCTTTTTTATACCGTGGATGCTGGACGAATTGTTGGGGAAAGTGAAGTGAAGAGCTACTTTAACAGATCACTATAACAGAGCAGAACTGGTAAGCCCTACGACTTGTGACCCATTCCTGAAATCCGTTCGTCGCCATATAAGTGCAATGCACATCACCATACCCTGTGTGAGGAATGGGGAATTGGATGCCTGCAGGCCACATTTGGCCTGCTGATTGATTTTGTCACCCTCAAACACGTATTTAAGTGCCATCCTGTAAGTTACATGATAGTAATTTTGAGTTACAGGTGTGGTTAATTTGAAGCCTGGAAGATGCAGTGTATGTGGTTTGAAGTTGTGGAGCACTTAACGTATTACCGTAATGGCCCACCTGCTGTGGATGGTTGACTGTGTTTTGATGTTTGTATTAACCTTTTGAAGCCTAGCGGTAACTTTACGTACTACCAGGTTTAACATTAAAAAATTCTGCATGGTGCCAACATTGCGTTTATGTGTTTTATATGGATCTCAGAACAAGCAGCAACTTTTGCCTTATAAAACATTAAGAGACTGGTTTTTATAACTGAAGTAGAGAATGTTTACTGCGCGGTACGCACTGAGTCCTTATATAAAACAGATACACTTCGTCTTTAAAGGGTTAATATATGGTTGTGGCGCTACTGGGGTTTATTTGTTTTGATAGTGCTCACGCATTAGCTGCCCGGTGGCTGGGCAGAACGAGTGAGGTGACGTGATGCTGCAGAAGGAGGCTCGTAATGTTGCTGGTGTTTGAGGGTAGTGTAAGAATTGTACAGCTTGCGGAGCGGAGGTGCTGTTTGTCTGCAGACACAGTAAGACAGATGTGAGAATGATGTAACAACTATTATGTTACGGAATTCCGTACTTTGTTGATGTGTGAAGACCAGAACGCTGTTACGGAGTGACATGGCATGTAAAGCATTCGTAACGCTTAGACCAAGGTTGAACGAATTGTGCGATGTATCCTACCATCCGCAAGGATAGTCACTGTTTCGTCGAGAAATAACAAATTGTTGCGATGACGTAGGTTGAAAAGACGTAATATTTTAGGTATAAAATGGTCATGAAGTTCGGCAGTTACGTGTATCATGAGAGAATGATCGAGGCGTTGCTATCCTCGCGGTGATGTACTGTAACAGGCATGAAGCCAGACAGCATGTACTTGAATCTGATGCACCTAAGAATATGACACAAGTACTGATTTTAAACTTAAGGATTTTTGTCTTTCTGGGATGTCGCACCCTATTTTGAGGGACCATAGGTAGATACAGCTGAATGATATGTATGTATGATTTTTGTTTGTAATTACTTGTGTCTGCAGTTTAATTAAAAGAATTTTGTAGAGCCCTTGTCTTCTGCATCTAGCACCCTGAAGATGATGGCACTATGGTTCTATGTAGCATTGGTAACTGTTGCTCAGTCAACGCATAACATCCTTTCAGACTTGAAGCTGCTAGGCTTAACATGTTGAATTGATAAACCACAAACTAAGTACCAGCACTGATGACCCTCGTTTACATTCAAGTATATTTTGTGCATGACTTGATGTATGAAACTGAGTGTTTGCTATATGTTTTGAAATGTGTCACAGGTGACAGTCATCAGGGATGTCTCTGGTTCAGTGGAAAATATAAATGCCAGCAACAGTGCTTTAAAAGAACAATTGCTGAAGCAGGATATATCACACTTATGTAAGATTGAATGCTTGATAGAAGAGCTTCTGCTCAGAAAAATGGCTGAAATTGATTATGCTCGGCAAGCACTGAAGAAGATAGAAGTAAGTTCTGCTTATGCCTACAAACTCCATAGAATTGGTTCATTCTAAGATTTGTGATCCCCCGCAAGACCCTATCATTTGCAATATAAATCCAATCTGTGTCACCATAATCTATATCAGGATTGAGCAATTGGAGGAGTGCAGGCCACATTTGGTCCAATTATTGATTTTTTAATGAGTTCATAAAAATAAAGACACTTTCAAGGACATGTGAAGTTTATACAATTATCAGTTCCTAAAAATAATGACATTTTTGAGGACACATGACCTTTGTGTTCTAAGCATACATGTATCCCTTGTTTATTTCTTACTTGATGTTTCACTGCTTGGTATGTAAAGAAACTTGCCTGTCACCTTCATCTGTTAGTGCCTGGTGTTTGATTTGATGATGGTGTTGCATATATTGCATAGGTGAGACCTTCATTGGTGACTGATAATTAGAAGGATATGAAATAAAATTATGTAGACAAAATAGGTGTAATATTACTGAATTTATCTGGAGGGATTGAGGAAAACCAGTAAAAATGGTGTGAGTGCTACACTAACTTGCTCAGGTGTACAGTTATGGGCAGCTTACAACCCAGAAACTAAAGCCACTTAAACATAAGAGAAGCACGAAGTCAGAGGGGTTGTAAGTGGAAGTGTAACAATTTCTGTTCTCTCAGTGGTGTAAAAGTTTGCTGTTGGATGGTGTTAGCGTGTTGCCTGACATGATATCATCACAAACAATTTGTAACATGTTAACTGTTTCAAATTTTTACAGGATTATGAAATCCCAGGATGGTGGGCAAAATGAACATTTTACATTAAAAATTTCGGTTTTCTGCTCTCAACAAAATTTAAAATATTGAGACAAATACAGTGAAACTCCCTTAAGAAAAACCCGGTTAAGAAAGTTTCCTGCCTAAGAAGTCAGGACAAAAAAGCACCAAAATTCTCCCATTTCATTCAAATTACCCTTTTAAGAAATTTACTGCTTAAGAAGTACGATTTTCTTGGAATTTTCAAAATTTTCTTAACAGGGTTTCACTGTAAAAGGGAATTCAGTAAATAATTGTGATTCCTTTTAAAGTTACTAATTTCTGTCAGGGTGGCCATTGTTATTGCTTTCCCCAGCCATCAAAAAGCCTAACTATGTCACTGACGAAATGCACAGTCATTATGTGGCAGATGGAATTCACATAAGCTTACAAGTTTGTGGCTGTGAGTAAATACCATGCCACATTGAATTAGAGCTAATGGTGGATGCTTTGTGAATACAAGTTGTATTCAGGACAACCATGGTATATAACCATCTCATAGCACTGTAGACTATGTTCAGAGACATTACAAAAAGAGAGAAGAAAGAAGTGAAGGAATAAGTGTATGGAGAACAGAGATAGAAAAATACACTAGTATGCATTGTAATAAAGTCACTTAACTAAGATATGTGGAAGCTAACCTTTATTGCGTCTGTGTTTTCGGCATGCTGGTTAATTAAAGACAGAGAAATTTACTTTTGTCACGAAGACTGGTACACACTGCAGCCTATACAACATTTTACATCAAAAGCAAAAATGCTTTACTAACTCATGCCTATGTCCACATATATGCAAATTATTTCAAATACAAATGTTCTGTTGGAGAACCACTTGACAAGAGACTTTTGGGAGACATATTTGTAGATGGTATGATTATATTAAAATGAATCTTGAGTGAGTTGCAAAAATGTAAGTTGAATTGAACTTGCTCAGAATACAGCCCAGTGACAGGCTTTTATGATGATGGTGATGAGCCTTTTATTTAACTGAAGAAGTGTATTCTCAAGAGCCTGCAACTGGTCCCTGTCGCGAGCCAGAAGAATCCAGTTATTACCTTTACTCACTATTTTTAGATTGATTTTATTATTATCACTGCATTCACACTGAGGTCTTTGTCTCCTCCCGTAAGGTTATTCAACTGACATACGCATTTCTCATTTTTCCATGTGTAATACATGTCTCGGCTTAGTGATATTAGGTGAAGAGTATACATTTTGAAGCTTCTTATACACGTTTCTGTAGCCTCATCTCACTTCCTGTCTGTCAGATCCAAACATTCTCCATAGCACTCTGTTCTGAAACACCTTCAATTAATCAATTTCAGTCGTAGCATATTTAACAGTAAAAATCTATGTGTTTGCCATGAAGCAAGTTAATTGTGTTTACACACGCGTGCATGCTCACACACATTTTATGGTGTTACATGTTTTGGCTAATTTTTTGTGATCCAAGCCAAAACCCAATATAAACAATGTTTTGGCTAATTTTTTGTGATCCAAGCCAAAACCCAATATCAACAATGTAATACATTTTTTCTCAATTCAAGGTTTCTTTATCCAGGCTTTTTCTGCATCTAAGCCCCAAATGTTTGGTTTCTACACTGTCTTGGGGCCTCAATTTAAGGCATCTGTGTACAACTTTAGAATTGGGGTAATATAAATAATGTGATGGTTATGCACAATGGAAGTGAAGCTATGTCAGAATTGACTGTGAATTGTTACAGGAATGTACTACTAATTATCAAGAGTTTAAAGTGCATGTGATTGTTAGAAAGCCTGTGACAGGAGCCATTTACACATAAGAAGTTTTCTGACTTGTGACTTTTAGTTCACATCAGTTACTTCATTGTATCTGTGTAAACTGTTCATTTCTATTTGAACACTCTTATGTAGCATCCACCTTTATACATACTTCCTAAGTTAGTATGGTATAAAATCCACAGAGAAAAGTAAAATCAGGATTATTTTATTTGTTATACTGTGTCATGAAATCCATGAACATGTGAAAGAACTGAACAAGGAATACAACTATGTGAATGAAAACTGTGAATTATTAAACTATGAACTTTACCAACCCAGTACTGTTAACTTAAAACTTTTCACTATAGTCTTTTACTTTGTATATTTTCTATTAATTCTATATGTAGCCAAGGTTTGTACCTGCTATGCATTACTTGTATGTGTGGATGTTTCTATCACTTAATGTTGCACAACAAGCATGTATATGAAAAATATGCTCCCTTGTCCCTCTTAAATATTGCTGAGTATGATCTCTTAATTTCTTCTTGATATTAATTGTTGTGTTTGTTACTCTTTTTCAGGATACGTACAGTGATGTGGTGGAAACAAGAGACATGATAGACAAGGTTCACAGCCGCATCCTGCAGCATGTGGAAGTTTGCAGAGAGTTAGTTGACACATTACTGTGCAATAATGAAAGCTTTTAAAAGTATTTTATGTTTAGTTGGCCAAACAAAGCAGATTAATGTAATATTAAATATGTGTTTTATGTTTAATAATATGTTTAAGAATTGAATAAATTATTTTGTGTTTAATAATTGAATATAAAGTGTTCTACATGTTTGATTGTCTGTCATTTGCAATGTTACAGAAATTAATACATTATTTAAATGGTTAATAAATGAAAATAAAACTCTTTACAAAGTTTAAAACATACTGAAATTCATTATACCCTTTTTCATGACATTACTGTAATTGTCATCACCAGTTGCATTTTATTTTGTAAATATCACAGACATCTAACAAAGGAAGAACTTCCCTGACATTGAAAATTTGGCAAGTGAGGATCAGCAGAACAAAGAGAGGCAACATGTGTTTTGTGATATTTTTTTGGTTTTGACTGTTTGTAGTCACTGTCCACTAGTTGGGTAGTCAGGTGGGTTTGTATTAACATTGTGGGTTTTGACACTGTAATCATGTAGTTGGGTACTAAAATCTTGATCTGGAATATGGAGGCAGAGTGTATTCTCCAACATGTTGGTACCCACTTGGTGTAGTGTAGAGTAGCGTAGTCTGTAAACAGGGGTAAATAACTTATCCAGAACTTTAGGAGCCACGTCAAAATTCTAGGGGCATTCTGGGCAACATGATGCAGGATCCACACCAGAACCCACAAATATTAGGTGATACCTTAAAAATTTAGTCACCAGGGTGATCTGGCACTTGAGATTTGTGCACTTCTACTGCACAGTGACTAGGTTATGGCTGGACAACCACGAACTCATGGTTCGATTCTTAGTAAAGGCAAGAGGTATGCCTCTTGTCCAAAGCTTCCATACGATCTCATGGGCACGCAGAAGTTAGGAGCAAGAAACCCTCCACTGAAAAAATGTTGGTAGAGGATTTCAAAAACTTTGAGATTTCTGAATTCTGTCATCATGAAGCACGAACATAGTACCTTAGGGGTCAAAATAAATTCTAGACATACCACTGGTGAAGTTCTTTTCTGAGAGTCCTAACTAGTTGCAGTACAAGGTATTGGAACAGTGGGAAACTGCAAGGCTTAGTGTCAGCCTGTCTGTAGACCATCCACACAAGTCTGGAGCAAACAGTTTGGTGAAATCCTGGGATTTCTGCATAATTAACATCCTTGTGGCAAGTAAGTACAATAGGATCCCTTTAACCTTTTAAAGCGTAGCGGTAACTTTACATACCACCAGGTTTAACATTAAAAATTCTACGTAGTGCCCACATTGCGTTTGTGTGTTTTGTACGGATCTCGGAACAAACAGCAACTTTTGCCTTATAACCCATTAAGAGACTGGTTCTTATAACTGAAGTGGAGAGTGTTTACAGTGTGGTACGCACTGAGTCATATAAAACAGATACTCTTCATCTTTGAAGGGCTAATCAGGCACTGACAGATGCAGACGGGTGCCAGATTATCAAACATTCTGGATTATCAAGCAGCAGTGATACTGACCAAATTTCTTAAGGGCGATTTTTTGTTACTTTGCAGCCAGCTATCAGAGAATGTGCACTTGCCAGTTATATTCATTTCATCATAAAAGGAACTTATCTTTTTCAATTATCATAGGCAAATGCATGGGTTTTTCTTCGGAATGCATTGCTGTCAACCACTTATGCAATACCTTGTCAAAATGCCAAAGTATGAGGATATCAGGAGTACCAGCGCCCAGATGAAAGGGATTTTACTGTACCAACACCGAAGTTTAAGGATCAGCAGAAACTTGTTCCTTATCTTTGAGTTGCAGAAAGTGGTTTAATTTGTGTCTAAGGTCTCAGAGTTCGCAAAGAACTTATGACTTTGGAATTAAAGTGTTCTGGGATGTTACACTGTGATGGATGAGTGGTTTTGACATTTTGAAGGATTGTGGTGAATTATTTGCTCTTGGACTGCTTGGCTGTTGAAGATAAAGACACAACAGCGTCTCCAAGCATCAGGAACTATACACCCACCGACACAGCATCACATCCCTGAAGACTTGAGCCCTCAGCTTACTGCTCTGAGGATGTGAAATTTCACAACTTTTGACATTGTATGTAAATGTAGATCACAAATAATTGCCAACATGGAAGAGAACACTGAAACTAAATTTGAACCTTTTTATGGAGTGAGAAAAATAATTTTCATCTTTCTCACACATTTCTTTAAAAAACCTGTCTGCATGTTATTCACAATTTTTGCAGAAGTTATTGTGTCTTCACTTACACCCAGTTACTGTGACAAAATAGAAGTTAAAAAGTTAAGAATAAAGATGTGACATTGATTTTACAAGGTGACAAATGTGGAGTCTTGAAGAAAAAGGTGTTTTGGCTGTATGAAATCACCCACATTATCCTTTTAAAGCCTAGCGGTAACTTTACGTACTACCAGGTTTAACATTAAAAAATTCTACGTGGTGCACACATTGCGTTTATGTGTTTAGTACGGATCTCAGAACAAACAGCAACTTTTGCCTTATAAAACATTAAGAGAATGGTTTTTATAACCGAAGTGGAGAGTGTTTACAGCGCGGTACGCACTGAGTCCTTATATAAAACAGATACGCTTCGTCTTTAAAGGGTTAAAAGGGGTGTTTTAGAACAATCAAAGAATTCAGAATTTGTTGTATATCTTAGTCATTGTTTTGTCTAAAAGCACCTTGTCCCAAGAACTTGTAACTTTTATATGAAACATTTCAATTTGGAAATTTGTCTCAAGAGTTTCAGAATTTTCATGCAAATAATGAGTTTTAAATAAGAATATAAATTTTCTATTTGTAGCTGTGTTGTTATTATACGGGGGGGTTTGTGTCTGGTAGAAGACACTCAGCTAGTCAAGCAGGAGGTTCATGACCTTGTTGACAGCAGCATGCCTCTAAGGACAATGAGAATGGAAGTTGCAACATGCTGGTGTATAAAGGGCAGTGACAGCTCAGTCATCATTGTGAGTAGGCTTTGGGCGAATGGCTGAGGAGTCAGTGTTCAGTTCCATAGTGGCAAGAGATTCTTTTCTTCACATCATTATGACTGGCAGTAAAGTCCACACAGCCTCCTTTGCCTCCATCAGATGCAGAGGTTTAAGAATGTGTGTAACTACTGTTCCGCTGCCCCATACATTTTCATGACATGATGCTTCAGGAAACACAGCAAGAACATGTTTTACTTCTTCTGGCCTACAGGTACATAACATAAGTTAATTATACTATATAACTTGTCTACATTTCAGACACTTCCTAATGTTGGTATTTTAATGTTTTATATATTCAGCAATTAGGTCTCATCAGTAAAGTTTTGGCATACAGAGGGGGAATTTGTGCACCACTCATTTGGTGTTACAGTATTATGAGGTTTAATACTGATACATGATCAGCGTTTGGTGAATTTGTCAAAGTGCTTATTCCTCACTTTTTTTTGCATATATTCATGTTCATTTGAAGTGTGACTTAATTTTATGGGGCAGTGGTACTGGAAGTGGAAATAGATTGAGCCTTTTTGAGGCAAGGATAGTGAATGCAGGAATGAAATTATGCAATAAATTGCCAAATCAAACTCGGAGGTTGATGAAAATGCTACAATTAAGAGGAACTGAGCTCCTTTGTATTACAACACTTTTTCCTTGTTGCAGATGAAAGTGTGTCTTGTTAATATACCATTGCTTATGTTTGCTATAATTATTGAATGAATTATCATGTTAAACATTTTTGTGATAAAAGAAAATCAGTAAGTAACTTTGCTTTCCTTAGCTGCTACTTCATGACAATGTGTACAGTATTTTAAAAACTTAATGAGCTCCACATTTATGGAGTCATTCACCACATTACCTATTCATTTTGTATAAATGTGCTGAATATAAGGGTACCATAGCCTAAATCTTGAATTGCATTTTTTGTATTACCAGTATTCATATTAGTGGTGTAGTTTTATTGTACATAATATACAGAAAAATATCATACAAAAGTTGTGTAATTGCAAGTAGAATCAAACATTCCAAATTTCGTGTCTTGGACTTCATGTTGCCAGCATACAAACCAACGTTTGCAAAAGTTGCCAACATTGCAAAACAGTTTTTTGGCAGACAGGAAGAGCCCTGCCATCTGACAATTAATGATTTGGGAGGTAAACCTTAGTTGGAAGCTTGTGGACTGCTACAGAAAGTGTGTGGAACTGCAGGGAGACTGTGTTGAAAAATAATGCTACTGTTGTGTCCATTTCACTTTCTTTGCAGTTAGTAAAAGGACATTGTATTTTCTTTTTAATTTACCTACATATAAATGCATACATTCATGTATACATAATAACTGATGTTCCACTGCACACTCATTATATCAAAGTCATTTTCTCCTGCCTCGTCTAAATAATATGTTATTTGCTCACAGTCTCCCTTTCCTGAGTTACTTTAATTAATGTTCCTTCCATTGCAATATTCCTTTCCTAAAATTATCTCTAGAGAATGTGGTACTTAATCTCCTAATTTATTGTTACACCGATATTTGTCCTAACAATGCATACATTTACTCAATAACCTGTACATTTAATATGCTTAATTACCTGCCGTCCAATTTGACGCGCTTTAAGACCTTATTTTTGCTAGTATGCAAGGAGGCAAAATTTCCGAGTTTATAATTTTGTTGAAGTGCCACAAAGCTCTACACCTATTACACAAAACCTGGGTTAAAGGAACTAACAATCCGCTAGATATGCATAAATTCTGAAAAAGGGGCGTTAACATTAAAATCATTATATCTTCTTACACAATGGACAGAAATTTCGATCGTTGACCCTCATTCCTCTACCATGACTTAACCTTTTATAGCCTCGTAGTTTACTTTATGTGCCAACAGACGTCACATTAAAAAATCGTATGTTCTACCCATGGAGTACACTTACATGTTTTGTATGGATCTCAGACCAGCGACTTTTGCCTTACAAGACCTCAGCTAATTAGTTTTTATAACCGAGATGGGGAGTGAGATCTGCGCTCTTATGCGGTCTTACGCAGCGTCGAGTGGTAATCCTTTACCGACGTTGCCGGACAATGTATCGGTCCCATCTTCAAGGTTCGAGAAGTCCATTGAGCACTTTCTTCAGAGGCACAGTGTATGTGCAGGGTGATTTCAAAATAAATGCAAAACACAGCAAACGGTGAGAGGTGCTTGATTATAGTTGATAGCTTCGTGTTGCTCATTATTTATCAGAGGACCAATGAAGAACTGCAATTCATACAAGACGGAGCACCACCAGAGTCTGTGCTTATTGTATGTGCCTGTCTTGATACCCATTCTTGTGGTGGTAGGATTGGGTGTCGAGGTCCAACAGAGCGACCCCTGCGTCATTTCTCTTCTTGTGGCCAGGCCAACGATAAAATCTACTCATCAAAACCAAGAACACTTGATGAAATTCCAGGTACTTCTGCTGCTGTTCCGCGTGAAGTCTTAATTAACAGTGCTGTGTCACTGTCGTATAGGTTGTAGAAGTGTGCACAAAAAGTGGGACCTATGTTGGAATTAGTAAATGACAGTGTATGTGCTTTAAAGTGGGACAGAAATGATCGCAACATAACATCCTGTTTAACCCCCTGTAAGGCATATTTACTTTCCAGTTACTCTGTAGACGGAAGGGGAGGGTGTGGGCTGTACGGAAGAGCTGCCAGTACTCGTAATTCAGTCGACTTAACGTGCGATGGCGGTGGTACCATTGGGACTCGAGGGTATGGTTTTTGATGGCAGTTGATGATGTTAATCGGTTGACTTTCAGTTATGACAAGCTACCTTAGTTGTGTCTAGGATAAGGTGGTATATTTTTTATACTCATGTTGATACAATTCCGATTATACTAAGGTTTATTGAATTTTTCTTGCTCTGTGATGGTGGTAGTATCTGACTGTTGTGTTGTGATGCGGAGGGCTTGCTAAATTACGTGTGTTGTGTTCATCTACATAAGAGTTTGTTCCTCAGAGCCGAGGTATTCTTCGTGTGGGGAGGTGAGTACTTCTGTTTCACTATTTGCTCTGTTGAAACAGTTTATAATTTGTACTTGCTGATTGAAGTTATTCGTTTTGAGGTTAGAGTCACACTTTTTATGCTCGCGTTGTCATGGCTGGTCTGTGTGACAGTTCCTGTCATTTCTTGAAACAGTTTGGTATTAGTTGATTATTTCGTCTGTTGTACCACAAGTACGTTTTTATCAGTTCAGTACGTACAATTTCGGTGGAAAGAAAAAGTTTGACGAAGTCAATTTCGACACTAGTAACTAGCATTAAGGTACGGAATGAACACTGTAAAAAAGGCCAGCGGTTACACATGTGGGAAGAGAAGTTCCATTTGACCGGATTCGTCCAAGACAAATCCACCTCCGTACAGATTCTGGTATTTTGAAGGAGGTTAAAAATACGGTATCTTTTACAATATTAAACACAACTGATATTTAGAAGGTTTTATCAATAGGTACTGACTGTCATGGTAGAAAATTGATATGATCGTCGAATTTGAACAAATTAGAGCAAATAAAATATTTCACAATGGAACACATGGAAAACACAGTTCTTTTGCCTGTGCAGTTTATTATAGTGCCTAGTGTATAGAAGCTATTGTAGAACTATTGCTACTTAGCCTGCTGAAGTACAGTACTTGCTTATTCCATGCCAAATCACCTAGTGCCTTGTGCCCTTAGGTCTTGGATTTTTTCATTTTTTCTGTGCATAGATATCCATGAGATAAAATCACAGTAATTTTTTCTGATCTTGTGCTCCAAAAATGGCTTTGGGAAAAATTTTTGACAATTGCACATTTCGCACAATTTGTGGCGCGACTACCTCAGCATCAAATTCTAAAAAATGTTGTAGCTCGCTTTTTTTGAAGCAATTTAGATCATTCTCGTGTCAAATTAAAGATAATTGTTTGTACTTTCCAGTGGTGTTAAAATATCACAGCAAGATTTAATAAAAATATTCTAGAGGCCCCTAAAGTGATTTTGTTTGTTTTTAAAACATTTTTAGTAAATTTTAAATAACCAGTCAACCGCAACAAACACATACTTCAAATTTTTACAGGACGTTCAGCTAAATGTGTTTTGAGCAGTACAGAAATCAAAGGGGCGTTCTTTTGTGGTTGGTTAGTAAAAAATTTTTAATCTGTATACATTATGTAGTGGCGACTGTAATACATCAGCTGCTTCTAGAGCACCTTTGTGATACAAACAAGAAATTTAGAAAATGGTACAGTGTTGAGTTGGATAGTACTTGAGTATTGGCACCTTTTAAATCCATTCCCAGTACGCAGTTACATGATAATTACTTTCTAATAATTACTGAATAACGCGTTTCTAAACAATATTATTTATTCACCATGTCTTAATGTTTCCCTCCATCAGAATTTTTCTGGCAGTAGAAAATGTCAAAAATGTTTAGATAAGATATTGGGTCATGAAACAGACGTGCTTTATCATGTAAGAGAGACAGGGGGGTGAGAGAGAGAAAGCGAGAGAGAGACAGAGAAATATGCTCATGGGTTCATTATTGGTATATTACTTTAAATTAATGTTAAAAACTAAGTGTAGAATTATAATGAAATTTGTTATTATAGAATGATACTGTAATCATTCTGTAGTAATAATTGCTATATAACAATAATAATAGTAATAATAATTTTAATAATAAATATACTTTCCATTAATATTACTCACATTAATTTTTTGCTGAAGTTTTTCCATGAGACTTGTACAATCGTTACATGCTTTTATCTCCTCCTGGTCTTTTAACGTTGAGGAGTCTTCTTCAGTGCCAAAAGCTTTGTGGCCAATTCTGCAAACTTTCTGTTTCACGTCGAGCTTTATTTTTCAGGTATGTACTTCTGTCGTTTATTTTCCTTTTTGTAACTTTTAGTGGTAAAAGTCAATTAATTGACAACTTTCATTGAGTCTTTCAGTAAAATTCATTTGGTTCAAAATCACTATCAGAGTCATTCTGATCATCGTCATCAGTCTCAGTCTTGCTATCATTTGCTATTACTATTTTTCTGCAGGAGATGCAGAACTTTGTTCCAGGTATCAATCCAGTACTTTGGCATTTCTTTGAAAATGACAAAGGATCAGATTTAAAACTTCTTCTGACATTTCTTGTGTGTTTCTTAAAAGGGTCACAGCAGGTTATCTGTCTGTCCTCAAAAGCGGCCAGAAATGTTCTTATATGATAATGTCATATAAATTGTAAGTCAGAACATATTGCTGTAAGTTTAATAAGTTCAATATCAGTTGCTTTCAAATCATTAGTACTTACAACTTCTTTCCTGTCTTGTGGTGCTTCACCTGATTCTTCAAACTGGATACAAAGTGCACAGTGGTCATCCTTCATGTGCAAAGCAAAAACTTTTCAGTAAAATCAACCCCTACTTTTTTATCTGTCAGTTTTAAAGATTTTTTAATTTGTAAATAATTACACTATTAAAAATTGTCATGTGGTATTATTTTGACGTATTCCTCAAAGGATATAGAATATATGTCAGGACTGATATGTATTCTTGCTCTTGTAATTTACACTTTAATGCACATTGTGTGCAAAATGAATGAAACTGTACCACTTTAACTTTATTTTCAACAGCACTAACCACTCTACTGCACCGGCCC
Organism: Coptotermes formosanus; assembly: GCA_013340265.1. Classification (NCBI taxonomy): domain Eukaryota; kingdom Metazoa; phylum Arthropoda; class Insecta; order Blattodea; family Rhinotermitidae; genus Coptotermes; species Coptotermes formosanus. The sequence continues at coordinate 781,945 of BLKM01008175.1, forward strand.
ATGAAATAATTATTTCCCATTATCAAATCTTCTGTGACGATTCTTAGAATGTGAATGCGCTCGTGCTGTCACACAATCTCCATAAGAGTCGAATGCGGCATGAATAGGACGAGTGTTTGGATTTGATAGGAGACGGCTGGAACGTATTTGAAGGCTATATACCAGTATTCATCCAGAGAAACTTAGAAAACATGCAGTAAATCTCTGTCATGATTGCTAATGATTCGGCCGAGACCAGAACCCATGGTCTAGGGCTGATTGCCATTCCATCTCCGTCTTGTTTCAAACGGTCATTTCCTAAGACGTTTTCCCACAAGCGTTACAGTGTTCTCACAGCGATGATTATGAAGATGTCTTGCGGGAAGGTGTACCTCATAGGCTGTTAGATCTTGTGATGCTTGTCTCTGAAATAGGATGCTGCAGGTTCCTGTCAAATTCCGGTGCATTTTTACCAGACTACACGGCATCACAGCCAAGAAGACAGTAATATTAATTTTATAACTGATACTTCGAAAACCCATTACAAAAATCTTGGTATAGAGTTTATTACTAAAACTCTTTATTTATTACTAAAACTGTTCTTTTGAAAGTCACAGTAAGGTCTGGGTTTCATTATTGTAAGCTTAAAATTCCTTCTAATTCACGTACAAGCTGAATTAGATTAGCTGTGTTTTATGTTTCTTGCGTTACCTAACCTCGTTAGAATTTGCCTAAGTAAGGAAGTGCCTCGATTTAAATCAAATTTTGACTCAGATTGTATATTACATCATAACCAGGTTTCTATCAGAAGTTTCTGCTAAAGCCGAGACCAAAGGCACTGTTCCCCGTCTACAAGAGCGGAAATCAGTTTGTACTCCACAGAAGTTAGCAAATTTTATACGTCCTTGCACTTTTCTCTTTTTTGTAGATTCCAGTCTGTTTTATCATTATAAACAACAGCAGGCACAACGCAGTAGAAAACAAAGAATTTTATTTATGACAAAGTACATTAACCCTTTAAGACTAAGAGTAACTTGAATTATATGTAAAACTTCAGTTCGTCCTGCGCAGTAAACAGGCTCCGTCTCGGTTATAAAAACCAGTTACTGCTATGTAGGGAGGTAGTCGCTGGTTGCTCTCAGGTCCGTACAGAACTCATTTTTGGCGGAAGGTAGAATATGTTATAGCTGAACTTCGTGGTACGTAGAGTAACCACTGGGCTTTAAAGGGTTAATAGTGCACGTCTACCACGCATTTTTTATCACACTTGTATGGTATTTCTCATTCAGAAGTTTCAAAAAACTTCACAAGCCTGAGTGATATACAATGTACTGTAATGTGCGTTAGTGTTCATTTCGGTCGGTTGTGAACTGTGCAGAGGAACCGACTGAAACTGCTTTCTCTCATAACTTATATCTTACACTACATTAAAAAATATGTGGAATACAAATTACAGATACATAAAATGCATATTTATTAACTTCCAGTGCCCGCTTAGTACCTCGTATAATAAGTCCTTGTTTCACACAGGCCTGTTTGAACAAAACTTTCTGAGTTATTGCGTAAAGTAAGTGATGTCTTGGATTCATACGGACCAAAATATAATTTGGGTGTCAGCGTCTAGTATACATTTTACGTAGGCCTAGTTTCTGTCACCAGAATGGGAAAGATGGGAAATTAAACAGGTAGACAGATGGACAGACTGGGACGACTGGAGGTGTGGAATGAGCCCTTCAAATAAGGAGTTCCATACATAATTCATATAGCCCAATTTTCTGCTCCAGTCATACAAACCGTGGATTGGCAAAATGTTGTGCATGTGCCTCTTGCAACTAATACCGCGTTAAAAGTATGTTGCCTTTAATTGTGTTAGCTACTTGATACTCTATGGCTGTTGTAAAGGCATCAGTTTCTGAATATATGTAGCTCAGTTAATACGAGACTTGAATTTCTGACGACGACGTTTATGAACATTTGAGTCGTCGTCAGTCATTCAATGGAAGTGACTTATTTTACCGATTAACACTGAGCATGGAAGCACTACACTCCATGGAGACATCGTTAACTGTCTAGCAGTCGATGTGGTGTAAATACCCAGAAGACTTGAATCGTCATACTTCAGTTAAGTTTTAAAAGTAGACCGTTTCGGATGCTGCCAAATGAAGTTTCTAGCGAGGAGAACGTGAGCCTATTTAGGAAGGGATTTAAGACTTCGTTAAAATGCACAGGAATCCAGACCCGTGGAATGCTACGACATGTATTGCGGGTTGTATTTCCTCACTTCAACTTCAAAGCCTGTGTACGAAAGTGAATCTGATATTTCTATTCCATTTCTCGGCAGAAAACTGATTTCTTCTTGTACCATCTTTTTCTTTCTTCTCTCATTTCCACATTACGACTTTCTAGTGTGACACAGTATACAGTTACTTGTATTTTCTTTTCTGCCTGAGACTACAGAACTGTCATTTGTCTACATCTGGCTGGAGTAGGAAATGACCTGGCTGAGAACTTCCCCTGGGAGCCGTTAGATGGCAGGTCCCTTCACACATCCTCCTGGGAAATTATTGTTACTTGTTGTTTGGCTCCGATGCTGGATGAACAGCGGTGCTCATGAAAGTTTTCTCATCCACCACTGTTTACTTTCATTCGTTCACTTACTCGTTCATTTTTGCTTCTTCGTTTCATCTTATCTTGCCAGTTGTGCTGGTTATGACCTACAAAGCAATGAAGTTAGCTCAACACAGACGTCCAATTTTGTTGAATCGGGAAAGGTCGGGTGGTTCAGTTTAGTTCTATGACCATGTCACCCTTTTTTCTCCTCTAATTCAGTTCCGATAAATTCCAACTAAGACGCTAGTATGGTCTGCCAACTCTCTTTCAGCTGCAGAAGTAAAATTAGGTCGGATAATGGGAATCTGTTTTGAGTAGATAGGAATTCTGAAGGAAGTGAAGTAGCACATAAAGGTTTCCTTCCAAATATTTGCCTATTTTCCGTATAATAACATTGCTATAAATCTAGCAAACAAGTTCTGAGACTTTGCACAGTAGCTTAGTTAAAGGTGGGGTGTCCTTATTTGGAGGCAATTTATAAGACAGGAATCCGAGTTTAGTGTGTGCTGTGCAAGAGTCTCATTTCCTATGTCTTCTACGCATGTAGCCGAATTATCTTCCACTTACGTATGTGTTTCCATTTTTGTGAGAGCGTTTCAAAGCCGTCTACATAAAATTTCAGAACCGTCCTTAGGAAATTCCGGAAATAATATCCCACTCTTTGTACAACCTACTGGCGCTCGACTGGCCCCTTAAGAAGACTAGAAACATGGCCATGGGTGGCAGCTAAATGTGGAATGCGAAAAGTGTGATAGTATAATCCGTGGTCCGTGTCGTCCGTAACATCCAATGATCCGGAACTATGTGTTGTAGGGTATTGCCCTATTGCAGGATCTACATTTGTCGCAAGGAAATTGTGCTGTTGTGTACTTAAGCGTTTCTGTAACAGAACTGAGCAATATCTGGCCGTAACTACATTTCGTGTTGAGTGAAATCAGCGTATGCCAATCCCAGTGGCCGCGCGGTCTAAGGCGTTGGCCTTCGGCCGAGCGCTTACTGGGACCGTGGGTTCGAATCCTGCGTGGTGCCTGTATGTTTGTCCCTTGTGAGTGTTTCTGTGTTGTCTGGTAGAGGTCTCTGCGACGGACTGATCACTCGTCCAGAGGAGTCCTACCGAGTGCGGTGTGTCTGAATGTGATCTAGAAACCTCCAAAAGGAGGCGGCCTAGGCCCGATTTGGGCTCTTGCGCCACAGGAAAGGAAAGGAAAGGAAAGGAAAGGAAAGGAAATCAACGTTTAAGTCTCGACAGTTTCTCAGAAGGCGGTCACCTCAACGTCGCCCCTGAATGTTGTTTCTAGAACATGTACGCCTGCTGCATACGTCTCCATTGTTATGAGGTCGTCTTTCTTGCAGACGTGTGGGCCTACTTGTGTCCACAAAGTCTATTCTGTATTGTCTCTATATTTAAAGATGTTTACAATCGTTGACTGCATTAGCTCCGAATGATTCGTTGCTGAATAATGGAGTGGGAAGGGTATATTAAAGTCGAGTAAATTAATCCCTGTACAGGCCTGGACAGGCCGTGAGGGCTTCAGGATGTTGAGGCTTCCAGATTTCAAAACAGTCGGCACATGAAGGTGGTAAGGTTGTCAGCCATACTTACCGGCCGCCTTTGCCCCCAGGAAATATTCCTGGTACTCATATCTGTTAAGAGGCCGAGTCGACGCCAGAGCAATAATGCAGCCGGAAGGATTATGTCAATGAAAAGTTGTATATTAAAGTACTATCCCGAATTTTGCTGTTGGGATTGAGGAAAACCACGGGGAGCCTCATTCAAGATGGCTTATTTCCGGGCTAAGATTCTAACACGGGACTTCAGTAGTACGAAACCGAATTTCCGGTATTCGTTTTCTAGGTTTAATGACATGCTACGACATTTTCTCGATCGAGTTGCAGATGTACTTCAACGGAATGCTTTGTGGCTGAAGGGCAGCCACTCTAGCAACCCGAGGCAGTCACCGTTCTGAGAATATTGTGCTCACGAGTGATCAATAAATATGCCGATAATTTCAGCGTCTTGGCTTATAGTCGGATGTTTGCTGGTTCGATGCGCCCCTCGACACGGCCAGTGTCATATCAGTGGAACTGAGTTCTCAGAAGTGTGCAAAACAAACACAGAGTCGTGACTCTGCATCCTTCTAGAGAAATGCCGACAGATGTCGATAGATCGCCACGAGGAACTTTCTGCCAAGATATACCGTTACACTTTGGCCTGATAGTTCTGGAATTCATTACGCGTTTCTCATAACACTCACACCCGGTGCCATTTTATTGTACATCGCACCTCCGAACGTTTATGTCTCTTTTCTTGAAATTTCTGGCTGTATGCAAGTGGATAATTTACATAACGTACAGGCCCCATTAAAAGGTACTGTTCTTACTATCTCCTGCGTGGTGTAATGAGTAAGGAAATAGAAGGATGTAATTTACGCTTTGGGCATTTGTTGTTTTGTGAACATTGTAATTTTAAACCCCATGCACAATACTGCTGATAAGCTTTGTCAGCAATAAATTGTGTATGGAATAAATTAATTTGAAGGGAGCATGGAATGCAAAATCGCAACTATTCTTAGTCTCTGGACCCAAAGGTTTTCGTAATATAGTCCTTCATAATTGTAACGTTCGCAGTTATTTTTTAGAGTGCTGTAATCAGGGTGGATGAAGCCCACGAGTTTGGAGATGAGAAATTGATGCGGCAGCATTTCGCCGTTCGGGGTTTTGTCAGTGAGGGTTAGCGAGTGTCCATAGCTTTCAGTTTGTATTCAGTTGTGCCAAGGGCTGTGTTTGGCCCCATGTATCGGTATTTCTAATTTGTGTACATATGGGGAAAAAATTCTGTGACTTTAGGAAGAACAGACGTATGCTTTATAGCTTCCACATTATCACACAACTTACCGTCTTGTGAAGCTCTTGATATTTTATTTGTCTTCGTGTTGTGTGGAGTACACACATCTTAGTTTGGATGTTCGTTGATCCTAAAACAGAGTCCGCGCTTCCCCTAAAGCCCAAGTTTCCATAAGGCCTTTGCTGTACAAATCGCATCGTTCTTGAGGTTCTTCTGCAACATTGTATTTGGCAAGTCCAAAAGGATGACACCGCTGGAAAGAACTAGATATGGGTGAGAGAATAATTTCAGAGTTAGTATTAACGTATTTGGCGTGTGGATGTGAATCCGATTCACGTGGTTCAGGAGCAGTCTAGGGGCGGTCTGTTGTGCTGACGTCATGAACACTGAAGATCAATTTACTGGCTTATTGACCACTTAAATCTCAAGGGGTTTGGTTCATGGATTTAGACACATTTACTACATTTGAAAATTTAGAGGGAAAATATAGAATGAAAATTTGAGAAGTCCTACTTCTATTTGCAGTTTCCACAGGCGACCCTTCGTTTGAAAGGTTGCTATATACCGTAGATCTTGAAGGACGCTCTAAAATCATGATTTATTAGGATAAGAATGCTGAAGAAGTTATGAGAAAAAAAACAGTGTAATATAACTGTCAGTGTTGTTGCCTGTAGACGAATTTGGTAAGGCTCGAGACCGCAGTACCGACTGACAAGTAGGTTCCTTTCACTGCAATTTATTGCTGCCATCCTCTTTTGCCTTTGCAGCTGTTAGCAATATTTTTACATACAGACAAAATGACAATCCTGCAGTAACAGAAATGCTGCCCTATTATAACAGTATTCTGACGTAGCCATATCACAACTGTAGTCATTAACTTTGTGGACTCTTTTCATTGCCTGACGTATTAAAAGTGCAGTGAAAGGGTAAAATTTCACCCTATAACATGCCATGTAGGCACAAGAGGTGTGTAAATATAGCTGTACCCTTGTTTAACCTCGGCGCTAGAAGGGAGGGGTGATCAGCGCCACGCCCCCCATGACTTGACCCCAGGAATGTGGGACGGTAGCCACTTTACAAGAAGTTGCGTAAACCTCGGGGTGGGTATGGATGGGTACAAAAACCTCCCCATCACCAGGTTTCGAAACCCGAACCTTCCAGCTCTCAGCGACTTGCTATACTGACTGCGCTGTCCCGCCTGTTGTTAAAATTGTTGTGTTAATTGTATAAGTTTTAATACAATAGACAATGGGTGGAGTTCACAAAGTTGATGGGTTTACTTGTAAATGTTGCTGTCTTCTGATTAGTTACACGTAAGTTCATTTTTATCTTAAGGTGGCACATCCCCGTTGGCGTTATTAAATACAACCATTGTTCTGATCAGTCAACACGACATATATTTATCAAGGGCAAAGCTACATGTTTCGGCCGTAGAAAGGATAGCCTTCATCAAGCCTGAACTACAACACACAAAAAAGCGTTTAATTAAGCCAGTAGCCACTTTTTGTGTCTTGTAGTTCAAGCTTGATGATGACTAGCCTTTTATAGCCGAAACGTGTAGCTTTGTCCTTGATAAATATATGACGTGTTGACTGATCGAAATGTTTATTGTATTTGTTGTTCATTTTTACATTTATTTTCATGTTTCAGTGAGTTATTTATTTAATTCATGTTGTAATGATGACGTGGTGGTGGTGGTGGTGGTGGTGGTGGTAATTCAATGGGTATTTATTAAAGTGCAGGCACAAGTGCAAATTATAAAGCCAGCACAAAGCACAAATGCGACACAAAACAGTACAAATACACAAAAACAGAACAATAAACAGACAAAAAACAGAATGTTGCAGGAAAAAAGCAATATGAGGGTACTGGAACAAAACCCCTATACCCTGAACCCTGGTAAGAAGTCATTAATCAAAACCGACCTACAATTGAATATGCAGCTATGTAATAATAAAGTTTCTGTTTTTTCGATGAATTGATACTTGTCACTCTTCTCCATTTAATTCTGCGGCACTGCACCAACCTGTGCATTTCATCCACAATATACGTTCTAGGGTGATCGTAATTTATTAAGGGATGTGCTTCTTGTTACCCGCCCTTTTCTGCGCACATCTCTTGGTAGAGGGAAGCACAGTATTTCGAGCCTGACTTTAGTTGGCCGTGATTAAATTTGCCGTTTATCGTTTTGTAAAGTAACTTGTTAAAAAGTGTCCGATGAAATCACGTAGCAATATTTTATCGGTTACTCCTTTGGCAGCAATGTATGTATGACCAAAAGCGAAGCCTGTGTTAGAAATAAGTAGATAAAGGGGTAGTGAAAATGGGAAGGCCCTGTGAGAATTTGCTTCAGCCTAGTCTGATCTGACAAAGATCCCAGTTGAAATCACCGGGTCTCGGATGCTAGACCTTTCGATTTTCTCGATCAACTGCTGGCCCTAAGGAGAAACAAACCGTTCTTATTTCTTCCGGCGGCAAGGCGGACAGCTGCGACGCTGCAGACTTTATTAACTTTCATCCTCTTTTGAGTTTCCCCTTGCTGCTCTGGCAGAATATTTTAATGTGCTCGAGGATTATGGTAATGGAAGGTAAAGGATTTCACTAGAAGCTGGAATGAATTATCCACGTAATATTATGCGAAGAATCTTAATATTAATACAAGAAATAATAATAAAAATAAAGTACGTTTTAAGACATTGTGTGCTATCTTTGTAATTTCGTTCTTGCATGTTTGAATACTGGGCACACAAAATCTAGCCATTTTATCACTTATTAATAATAAATGAGATTTTGAAGACATGGCGCATCTAACGTCACTCCATCTTCTGCAGAAATTAATTTAGGAAATCGCTTTCACCTAATGCCCGACCCTGCGAAACTACGGCCATTCAGTCTCCCCTTACTAGGGGTACATGACATCAGTGTGACGCTGACCAGTTCACTAGCTGTGTAAGTAAATGTCTTGTGTTTTAGGCAAAACATGAAGTATATTGCTGTTAATGAGGAAGAAACTATCACACGTATTTTTAATTGAACCCGCAACCGAGGGTTGCTGTCTCAGCATATTTCGTACATCTTAAACCTACTGTGATTATTTGCGGAATTATTGTGCTATATTCTCTATCATTTAACGGGAGATACACAGGGATATAGGACAGCATTTCACCTACAGATGAGGTGTATATGTGTCGAGATTCATCCAAATAGGACGATTAATTATTATGTACCTTCTTCATATACTTCATTTCATTACAGAATAACCTTTTTTCTGTGTCGAACTGATGTATTTTTTAGAAAAACAGAAAACTGCAACTTTATTGCAAATATCCTTTCTGTGATGTTGAAGCAATAAACTTATAGTCACAAAAATATGTGGGCCACGCAGCCAGGCGTCCGTTTTGCCGTAAGAATATATGAGATAGAAGTATTAAACATTAATGACGTGTTTGTTTTTATCTCATATAGATTTATAGCGCGACAATACATTTGGAGAAAATCGACAAGCTCGATTTGAAGCTCGTGAAATAGGGGTTGTGCTGAAATGAAAATATTGAGATTAAAATTTCTTACATTTTTAGTGTAAACTCTCAATACAAAATGTAACGGAAGTCGTCAGGTATTTGGAAAATGAAGTAAGCGGACAGAAAGAGAGAAAGAACCGACGAAGAAATGTCAAATATCTTATTCGAAAGAAAATGTGTTTTCGTATATTGCTTTCAGAATACAGCACAAACAGTTTAGTAATAAATACCCATGTTGAGATATATTTTTTGGAGAGTTAGAGCGGTTGCCAAAGAGAAAGTGTCAAAATTCTTGACGAAATTATGAACAAAATAATACAACGGTATTCACGACACCACACACCCCGCTAAAGTTTATTTATGATGTATTAGAAATGTTTGTAGGGCTAAAATTCCGACTGTAATTAATTAAGCATCAGGTCATGGAGTTGCATGAGGTGTGCAGGTCAAACGCCACGCATTTTTAATCTCGGTGCTAGGTGGAAGTGAGTACTCAGCTTCTGTCCCTGGTCGCTTTTCCCCCCTATAAACTTTGTGCGAGTTCTATGTAGGAATAAAATTATAACGCAGGCTTAGAAATATACAAACGGCGAGCATTACATTCAAAAGTAGAACTACCGTGGTACGCACACAGGCAGGGAACAAGTGGGAAGGCTATATGGCACAGGTAGGGAAGAACACTCTATTATTACAAACGAATGGGCTAAAGTTTTAAAGTTAACATATATATGTATGTAATAAATCAGTTCAAAAGATAAACGCTATATTAATAGCAACTTTTAACTATCTGTGGAGCCATTGCATGGAGACTTTAGAACCAATCGACAGACGACGAAAACACGAAACAGAATTTGAAATCTCAAAAATTTTAATATTTTGGCAAGGACAGAGTTTTTATTGCTTGGCCAAACACTTTTATTTCCAGAGAATGCTTGAATAATTAATGTACTTAAGTAATGTGGTTAATAGTTTTTGTATTTAAGTGTAGCTGTTCAAATTGACTTTAAGTGAAGTCGAAACATGTCGAATTTCAGGAAGCGTATACGAAATTGTCCATATTGCTAATAGGAGCATTGGAGGGAATTTAATGCTTTTAACTTCCTTGAAAAGAGCAAAGGAATAATAAATTACGAGAAATTATCCCATTCTTATGGCAGGGCTCCTGGGGGACATAGTGTAACTCATGTTCGGTTTAATTCAGGGCAGTGGAGTCGGTACACAAAACTTCCGACTCCGACTTCTCGATTTTTGAAACTCCGACTCCTTCACAGAAGCTCAATATGCATTAATAATGGTAAATCTATAAGACATTTCATCACCACCACGTGAATCATCAGGCTACTTTTTAGACTTATAACCTATATTAAAGTATAAGTCTAATGGTTATTGTAGCTCTCAGGGCTCGGGGTTTGGAGTATCTAGATTTAAGATTGAGATCGGAATCAGCGTTGGTACATTTTTACCGACTCCGACTCCACCTAAAATTCCTTCTGACTCTGACTGCTACTCCGACTCCACGACTCCGACTCCAACTTGTACTCCGCAACCCTGGTGTAATCAGTTCGAATCTTGGCTTATAACGTTCTCTCTAAACTGAATACACCGTGGTCCTCCTCAGCTCCTTCACAACATACAGCAGCTTGAAATATTTCTCTCTCTGTCGTCTCCTTCGTTGGTACATTTCTGTCTTTCTTTATGATGTATCTAAATACTCTATAACAGAGCAGTTTCACCCAAGTGGTGTAAACAAACATGTTGATGAATTTTGCCCTTGTTTAGTGAGGCGTGGGATATTTTCATTTAAGCTCGTTGCGATGTAGTAGCCACAATACATGTGTTGGCCCTGGTGGTACGAAATGTGTGTAGGACGATAGGATGACTGGTATGTACCCTGAGTCTATCTGAACTAAATTCCGTCACCCTAAAAAGGAGGCGTCCTATACTATATCAAAATCAAGGTCATAATCTGACCTCTACCCTCTGCCTGATACGCAGGCTCTTATAAAATGAATTCTACGCTGAAGATGGAGGCAGCACAGATTTCTGAAAAAGTGTTCAGTGCTCTGCCAGAGAGCACGACATAACATTCCAGAATACAACAGGATCTTAAAAATGATCATCGTTGGGACCTCGGTTCACACGTTTTTAATATGTATGCCGCTGAATCTGTTGTGCCCAGTCAAGCAATTGTAATGTTAATGCTATTGCTGCGTGGTTATATCTTTAGATTAGCGAAGACAAGTTGGATTCTGCATCATTTACGTGTCCTTAAGGACAGCAAGGATAACACGTCCCTTTATGGTTACTTCATATATAGTGCGAATAATTAAAAATTTCAGAAATTTCTGAGCGAACTGGCAATGCTGTTGTTACTCAAGACATATCCTGTTGGATTCTCGGGGGGGGGGGGGGATAGGGCGAGGGGGGAAGCACCCTAAATTCTGGGAGATTCCTTGTACCAGGCCAGGTCCTTCACTGTTCACCCTTTACAATCGTGTTAAGCTGTGCTGTAACTATAAACTCTACAACGGGCAAAGTGGCGTACAAAAATCAAGAAACCAAGAAGAGACGTACTTTGTCATGACGCCCTTCAGTTCTGTCTCTCCAGAATTTACGCGGGGGATGTCTTCATTTCCGAAGTGTCATTTGTAACAGCAGAATCTTCATGCTTTATACTTAGTAATATTCAAATTTTATAGAATACGTACAATCTGGAACTGAAATCATGGTTGTTATTAAAGTCAGATCTAATTCAAAACAAGCGAACGTTCGTGAAATTTCGTCCCTTTTTCGTCTTATTTTTAGCGACTAGATTAACAAGCACCCTTATGTGAAAATCAACATTGCCACTTTCTTACCCCTAAGCGATAAATTCTGTATGTTGGCAAGTGTGCAGTGAACTGTGTTTTACAGGCTTTATCTGTGTGAAAAATGCGATGATGTGTCTTGCTTAGCTGAGTCAGCCAACAGTCGACGAAAATCGTGTCATAGATCTACTCACAGAGTCCGCGTATAACTGGGACTAAACAATTGTGTGTCTTTCATGACGACGAAAAACACTTACAGCTTGAGGTTATTCGAAACCAAGTAGCTTTGACTACAAATAAATATAGATAGAGCTGAACATGTTTGTATGAAGGTGACGCAAATCAAAATCAGCAATGAAGTGGGAAATACAACTGTATCCAATAACTTATTTTTACGTATATGAATATTGATATACCAACGAATGCACCTTTTTATTGTCATTAATTATTATTCCCCGACATTTCGGTGACGTAAGTCGCCATCATCAGGGGGCCGCTTAACGTGAAGTTCACTCAGTCATCCATATGGCCCGGGAGCAGAACACTTACACTCGCTAATTCACTCTGTCGCTCACTAATTGACTCTGATAGAGTGAATAAGTGAGTGTAAGTGTTCTGCTCGCGGACCATATGGATGACTGAGTGAACTTCACGTTAAGCGGCCCCCTGATGATGGCGACTTACATCACCGAAACGTGTGTCGGGGAATAATAATTAATGACAATAAAAAGGTGCATCAGTTGGTATATCAATATTCGTATGCTATAAAATGCACGGTGCTAATAATACAAAGTTCATTTTTACGTGTTTTGAAAGGAGGTATCTGGCACCAAATATTCAACTACAAATTTATTTGAAGGAAATATCCCGAAATTTGTTGTTATTATGCAGTACGAAGTCTTTCCAGAATGTTACCATAAGGGTATATGTAAAAGAATTTTTCCGCCTGCTTTGTTATAGTGTGAAATATGGTAGGTTATCTTATGCTGAAATAAGAACATGATCTCATAGTGTACGAAAATCAAGTGCAGGGAAACATTTGCATCTAACAAGTAAAAAGGATGAAGTATTTAACTTAGGATATATTACCTCCATGACAACAAACTTTGTGGCTTACTGTACATGGGTCGCCTAGTGTTTTTGGGGTGGTAGCACAGAGGCGATACACGGACTGTGGTGATAACGATGTTAAACTTCCGGATTCTGCTGCTGGAGACGTAGTTTGTTAATGAGTACAGCAGTAACAAAGTGTCTTGAGGTGTCAAGAGAGAAACAAAACCTAAAAAGAGCAGAATTGAGAAACTTGCAAAGACCTTAGCCTGAATTTAAGAAAGTGCAGGGCGAACAGTGTGAGGAAGACCAAGTAGATGACTGAAAAACGTCACACACACACACACACACACACACACACACACACACACACACACATACACACAAAAACACACA